>JAZBQP010000372.1:0-21988 GCA_038407015.1 Ceratocystis ficicola | reverse complement strand
CTTTTCTGCGGTGTTGCTCCACGTCTCATTTGCCTATCCTATCTGCTTCCAAAGATGCTAAAAATCTGAGACGACAGCCGTGCAATCCAAAGCTTTGCGAAGATTCTGAGTGGAAAGCTGGTTGTTTCTGAGTCTATGATTTAGAATCCACAGTCAATCAACTTGAATCTTCGGTTGTGCAAGTTTTTAACAGCTTTTATTTCCTTCTGGCCGCTTGGCCTGTTCCATGGTGTGATCCATCATGTTTAAATGTCAACAGCCCAGTGAGCTGGTAGGCTTTTCTTTCGATTCCATCCAGCACCTAGTAACTGCTTCCACACGCGGATAGCAAGTCTCGACCGTATTGCCCGATTGAATCTCTTTAATTGAGGAAAATTAAGGAGTGTGGCATCCTTGAAGTTCATGGCCATTAAGCCTCGCTTGTATTCTCTGTCTAGGGTTCAGGCTTGTCAACTGTGCCCTAGCCTGTTTTGCCATAACCTCTCAAGTCATCTCTTCGATTTCAACGGACGAATCTTCTACTGTGTCAGGTGAGAAAAGAAGTCGAGGGAGGAAAGAATGGAAAGAAAATAAAGAAAATAAAGACACTAGAATCATAATTGGGTCAATAAATATGAAACAAATAGAGACCAAGTGAACGGCACGTGAAGAGAAAGTTTCGGCAGTTTTGACGATAATTGTTTTTAGTCCCACCTTCAATGTTTATCAAGTGAATCATTGACTTGCACCTCATTCACGAATTACATTAGGTTTCTTCTAAACCAGCTGCTTTTGCAGGTGCTTTGTGTCATGGAAGCACCGAGCTCATAGCCTGTGGCAAGTGTAATTAGTTTCATTAGGGTTGAAGTCAGTAATCTGAGCCAGTGCCGACCAGATCGCTGTGCTGCCCCCGACTGGGTTCGACGAAGCGCTCCCGCTAACCATCGCACAAAGCGATTCAGATAACCACGCCGCGAATGTAAACGGAGGGCCGTTTGCACGACCTTTGGTCGCTCCAGGCGCTCAGGTGAGGACTATTTAAATCTGTCGAGATCCGCCGCATCCTTGCGGGATTAGAAGGTGGATCTGACAGCCTACCATTGGAAAAGCCGCCCAGGAAGATACATTAGGTTCAAGAATACTGCAAAGTCCTAGATGGCGAAGAGGTTGACTAACTAGCCAAAGCAGGCCGCAGGGGCAAAAACCTCTTGGTTCCAAGGGCGACGATGCCACCGACAACATCGAGACGATCGAGGAACAGAGCTTTCAAAGCAGGTTTTCATCGCCGGACAAAAGACAACTCCCCGAAGACCAGACATTTTGGCAAAGCACCCATCCACGCAGCCCCGCATGACACCGAGTAGACGAAGGTATTACACATCGGCGCGGTCGCCCGAGTCCTGTCAGCACGCTCTGGACACGGCGGCGTCGAGGGATTTCAAGCACGGATAAACTTGGCTCAAAGCGGAGGGCATGCCGCATTGGCATCTCAAAGGGGACGACATGGCAGTGGGTGCGTTACCTCGGAGTGCCGAGCTGCAATTTTTTGCGCTGCTTGCTTTTGTTCCGCATCGGTTCTACAACTTGTTCTGTCGGTGTGGTCCATCATGCGGTCCACAATAGTGGCAGAATGGGGATGACTAAGCCATGGCACGTGCCTTACCGCCCTGGCCCGAGTCGACCCCTCTTACCCCTCTTACTATGTGACAGACCGCATCCTGCGATAGATGGAGAATAGAAACCAGACATTACCAAGAAGACCGAAATTACACCACCTTTGCAGACAGAAGGGGCTTGAGCACAGTCACCGGTATCTTCATACATAAGTCATCCATGATTAGATTGACTTTTACCGACATGTTCACTGTTTTTTTGTTCTTTTGTACCACAACTCTGATCGAGCAGAAAAGGGCCACAGCTTGGGGGCAACTGTGCTTCGCTCGTCGCCAAAGCCTTAAATGAGCCTTGCAAGAGGTTAGTTCTGTGTAGTGGCCAATCCTACATTGTTTAATCTCTAGTTCCCGCATACATCAAGTGTCAATGCGTCGTGGCCCGGGATAACATCGGGTAAACACATGATCCATGGGATGTGTGAAGGGATTCAGGACTTGGTCCTTAATTAATCAACCAGTAGAATGAAAATAAGAAATCGACGATGCAAAGCCCCTGGACAATGTGCAAGTCTCAAAACATGGCCCCCAATAAAGACTAGAGATTCCTTGTGTTTCCTCTCCCTGTACATTTTTCAGTAGCAAAGCGATCCGTCCAGGCGTGATACCCTCTTACAATCATCAATTTAACTGTGAAACCTATCCTTTGCATCCTAGGGTTAATGACACAAGGAGAAAAAAAAAGGAGATCTGCAATAACCCCACCCCCCGTTCTATAATACTCGTAAAATTTTTCAACAGAAGCCTCCTAATCTAACGAGCTGCTCGGAGTTTTCACTACTCTCCATGACACTACGGTTTGTACCGAATAAACCAAGAGGCTGAAGCGGAGAATAGCAAGTGACGACCTTAAAACCGGCATGATGGTCGCGTCTCACAACGGATGGGAGTGTCCCCTTCCTTCCCATTGCTCATTAACATATCATATGCGTGCTACCCTGCCTGCGTGTTCCTACTAGTACTACAACATGTAGGTCAAAGCCGCTATGGTGTTTCCCTTTGTTCGCCTACATAATGCTCAACCTTTCCAACACTGCGAGCACGGCACGATTTGTTTCCGTTCGGCCACTTTTTGTTTTTCGCACATAGAGTCTTTACATGGCCATCCCCCATCTCACTTAGAGCCTTTGCTCAACTCTCGTGTCACAAGGCGAGCTTCTAGCGTCTATCGTCCGTAATGTGGAAAGGACAGAGCTTGCATAATAGGGGAGACAGTCAAGCCAGCATGAAAAACGAAGCGAAAGAGAGTGCATCTTTTGGGGGGCAAACAGTTTCCCATGTCAATAAGCTCTGTCCGCATTGTGTTCTGTCTGTCCTTCATGCACACATACCTTGAGCGTGATATATGTCAAGGACTGTGCATAGGGATGTTTGTTTCCTACCAGCAAGACTGGGGATGTGGTTATAGGTTGTAGCAGTTAAGCGTCGGTTTAGAGTGGAGATCAAATCAGGGGCAAACTTGGCACCAACTGATAAACATCTCTTTTGGCATATCAGTGCTAGACTGGGAATGTGGCTTCCCCTGAGGTCAAGCGCTATCCCGCTTCTAGCCTTCGCTCTGGCTCCTGATCGCAAAAATATGCGCAGTCGCTGTGCTGGTGTAGTTGATTTTACGTAAAGAAAAGAAAAAAGCCCATGTAAACATCTCAGTCGCGAGTATAACTTTCCGGATTGTAAGGTGCTCCGCTGACTGTAGTGTAAGCGTCACGTAAAGCTAACCTGATTAGTATATGACGGCAGTAAGTTATTGCCAAGTGGGTGGCTGGCCCCTGGCTCTCTCCTCTCCTCTTCTCCTGGTATGGACTTACTAGGACTGTTATTGAATTTGCTATGATGGTGCGGTTTCGTTGTCTTTGCTCAAAGTAGGCTTAGGCTGGTGGTATTAGACTTGGCCGCCTGATATCAATACCTATTGAAGCAGCTTGCTTAACAGACGGGGGAGTCAGAGCAACCGGGACAGGCAAATGCTAACTAACTCCGTACGGCTCAGTTTCTCTATAAAGTCGATGTAGTCCTGACAGCTGGATGACCATCGAAAGTTTCTATCTCTCACTACCACTCTCACTACTAATAATCTCGCCGCTTGCCTACCTTCCACCTCTCTGCTTTCCATTGCACCTATTTGTCTCGCGACATCTTTTATTTTACACCTTAACTTTTACTAATATTCTGCACTCAACCTACTACGATGTGGCCTTCGACGTTCTTGCAACTGGTATCTATGACTGCCATCTTCTCTGCCCAAGTTATGGCGGGTGATAGACAAGTCACTCCTACCAGTGATCTTGGTTTTGAATTCTCCGAATCTGAGCAAGGCTTGCCACAATTCAAGACCTCTGAGAGCTTTTTCAGCCAGATCACCTTCTCCAAAGAGGACAAATCAATTGAAATTGTGCAGATGAACAATCCTGTAGAGACTTTGGATTCCTACGAAGCCGTCCTAAGCATGTGGGAAAATCAAAGTGGACTCACTGCTGGCGAACTCAGACATGTCAAGTACAACAACGTCATCACCGATGATGATATCGCGATACTTGACAGAGCATTCGCAATAATTGACTACGGCTATGATGCCAGCGCAAACCAAGCTATTCCTGGGATAAACATCTCTAGAGACTCTTTCACTTATTTTGGAATCTGGGCTTCTCTGCGCGCAACATCATTTGGACAGGATGCCATTAAAATGTGCACTCAGTTTCAGCTGTTGGACAACTTCTTCATTGAGTCGTTCGACTTTGGTAAAACGGACTCTCAGAACCGATGGATCAAAGTTAACTTTGGTGTCAACTACATTTAATGTGCTGACGATAGCTTTGAGGGCTGTGTTTTGGCTGGCTGCACTCTGTCATCCTGAGTGGTAGGTGGATAGGGCATCTATGGGCTAGTCTACAGAGCAGAAGGAAGGACAATACAACGGGGAAGAATCACGAATTATGGACACGAACGGGGAAGAAATAGGAGCATCTCCAGGAATCGGCAGAATAGGGCCACGGACAGGAAGAATATGCCCAAAGAGTTTTTAGATTGCACATAGCAATAATGGATTAACAAAATATAAATTTTACTATTGAACCTGAATCTAGGGTCGAGGCGTGCAATGTCAAAGGGTTTTATCCAAGATAGATTTTGATTCGAGGGGCGGGTGGAACAAGTTCCCAAGTCAAATGGCAATAAACAAGTTTGCACATCACGAAACCAGAATTAGCACGATACAGCCAAGCGCCACCGTAATTCACTGTGTGTTGAGCTTCTAGCTGCTTAGGATCAAGCGTAGGCTTTGTTTTCACATGATATCTTGCAGGAATGCGGGTAGTATTAAGCTTATGAAGCGGCACAATGGAAACAGGACTAGAGCGAGCTTGAGGCTTGGAGTGGGCTGACAAGAGGAAGACATAGTGCCCATGTTTTTACCTAGCCGCAATACAGGTACGCCAATAAAACCCTAGTGCCAAGACGCCTGGATGCGCTACCTAACTCCGAAACCAACGAAGGATAACTAAGCTGGCTAGCCCTCCCCGTCCATGTCCCTACCCACCCCCATATTTGAAGCATGAATGAAAACGATGGATCGTTGCCTAGCTCTGGTCGTCCTCTGAATCCTGCATGAAATCTCCATGTGAACGCTTGCTAGCAGTGCAATTTTCGAGTTGTTGTCTGATAGACGAGAGGAGGAGTTAGTCCAAACGAAAATCACAGCTTTCCACAACGTAGGGATGATTGTGCGTGAGTCTTTCCAGCTGCGCCTTTTTGGCATGAGATAGAGTAGAAACTTAGCCATTGGGTAGTTGAGATAGTTTACGTCTTTCCATGGTCTCAAGCGCGCTATTTGGGATCTGGAAATGCCAAATCTTTGTAGAGAGTTTGGGCAGCACTAGGCTGGTGATGGATAGGCCTCTGACCAAGCTTTCACAGAGGCGATGTCGCGTAGCGCTCCAGATACACACGCCCCATGTCTCCACAGCTAGGACTAGCGCCTCTCGTGGCTGACGGTCTCACTAAAGAGTACATGCCACCACGGAACAATGAGAGGGTTATATAAACATAAAACAGGGGATGGGGGGCTACAAGGGAAAACTTGGAGCTAAAAGCTAACGAACGGGGCTTATCTGCGGACACTACGAGTTTGTCTTGTATGAGCCGACGAGACTGTACGAATAGCGGTGTCCTGGAAGTCGAATGCATGTTTGATAGCATTCTTTTGATTTCGCACATGACCATGGGGACTTCTGTTACTAGATCATGTACATTTATATACACCGAGTTTTGGTCAATGTCTATCATGGACTCGTAGTGGTAGCCTCATTCTGAAAAGCTAGTCGGCGGTATTGCCTTGGACAATCTTTCAAGTAGGGTGACAATGGAGCAGGTGGTTGGTTATACATCATTAATGAGCTTTTCACAGGGAATTGACTAGATACCTTGATTTTGAGCAATATGAGCTAAAAGAGCTTGAGAGCAGTTTTCCAATGCGGCTATTTTCCTCAATCGAGAGTGGCCTGAGAAACAGTCGAAATTAAATTGCAAAATTAGCTCCACATGAAAGAAATTATTGCACTAAGCTACATGTAAGGCTCTGAAACAATAGAGAGCTGCCGGCAAATGAATTTTCGACGTTCTCTAGAAAGCTGAGAGCATCCGTCCGTGACTGACTGGGTGTAACAGAAGTAGAAGAGTTGCATTGTCTTGCCAGGCTTGAGAAAGTTGTGAGGTCACGTCACCACACAAACGAAATTAGTTTCACGGACATAGAATGATTGTCTCTCTAGCTACAGCCTTACTAAACTATCGATTTATCCAAGGGACATTGCTATTACTTATACGACAGACCCCGCGTCCTTTTTTCTTCTTTTTTTTTAGAAGGACAGGCTCCAGAAGAAACAAATGAATGAGTGAAATGGTTGCTTTTGTGCCTGAGTTTATAATGCTGGCCAGAGGCAAAAGATGCCTTCTAGATGGTGATATAGGAACATTATACTAGCATTAGATTACTTGGACGAGCCATAAGCCTTTTAGGGTAGCTGGTGACTTGGTGGGAGTTTGATGGGTCTTTGCTATGGCCTATACACGTCAAAGGTTTCTTATTAGATGGCACTATTTCTGTTGGTGCGAGACGGGCTACTCTAGTCTTCTAGGGTTTTTTCAATAATGAGAGAGTTCGAAGCTTTAACCGCTCCATCTAGTTTTCTGTATTGAAAAAGCAAGCCAAAACACGATACTCACGGACTAAAAAGTAGGCATCACGAACTACAGATGCGCTGCACACAGCTCTTCCCAGTCATTCTTAGGTACTATCCGCAGAGCACATACTTCCTACATCGATACAGCCCCTCTACTAAACACTATATTTTATTGTGGTCCGGGCCGCCGCATTGTGAGCGAACTCGGTGAACTGATTGGCCTCTTCCTATCTATTATCCTCCCAAGGACTTTGGCTGACGGATTTTATATCTGGGGTCGTGTGGGCTTGGAGTCAGGTGATCATACATATATTGTTGGTTAGCTTGGTCATGCTTTGACATACTCACTCCACCAAAAGGCCTGTTTACGCGCGAGTGAACCTGATTGATACGCGACTGCTTGTTCCTGGTTTTCACTGAGCTGAATGTTGGCCACTCCTGTTCTTTTCCTCGCACTTAAGTTGTCGACTAGATGGGGGCTTCAGTAGTGTGAAAAACGAGCAAGCCGATATTGAGCCCTCCATTGAGGCTTGGTCAAGACTATATGCGGCAGTCCGGCAGTCCGGCAGTCCGGCAGTGATAAGTCCGTTTCTTGCTGACTGTCATCAAACACAACGTACAGCTAACTGGTCTTGCAATGAGAGAATTTCCTTTTTACCATCAAGTAGGCTGCTTGCTTATAGCTATTTTGGCGTAGACTTCCTCAGGCCAGCGATTTGTTAGTCACCTTGAGATGGCTTATCGCTACTATGCATAGTATTTGAGCCCTCTGTAAAGCCCGACAGTGTGACTTTGGTGGTGCCTGAGTAGTTCTAAGAGACAGTCTAAAAAACGACGGGAATAAAAGAGCCCGAGGAGGCTGAATTCGAACAAGAATCAAGGGCTAACTGTGTAAGGCATCATCCCCCTATAAAGGCGATGTTAGAATGAGATGAACGCCGAGATGTTTAGAGCCCCGTTCCTAATCTGCTAGTCAGATTAGCCTGTTAGCGCGTGTATTTAATATCTCCAAGTGCGTCCGAACGAACGGTATCTTTCTTAACAATAGCACGTGGGCATTCTCATCAAGTAAAATCTGCCCATCCTAGCTAGGCTGACTTTCAGAACACAAGGCCCCAAAGCCCTGCTTACGGAAATAAGGGCGTGGTGACATTATGGCCTTTGTTGAACCTCAGCCCACAACAGTTCAGGTGCAAGGCATTTCATCGGCGGAATCTTGACAAACGGGGGTAGGTAGAAGAGAGCAGTGATGTGCATACCTGTCACATGATGGCTAAGGAAAACAAGTGTGGCACAGGGAGCGCATTGAGAAGATTGGCTGGCACAAGAGCGCCATCGCGTTCAGGTAGCTAGTAGTCCAGCGTCACTTGAGATAAATAGTGTTTATAAAGGTCCTGCCGAGAGGAAGCGTTGCTCAATGAAAAAAACACAAAAGGACTGTCAGAATCAACATCCAGAAAGATACCCTGTGAATGATATTCGCACCTTAAGGCTCGAGTCCTAAGCTTCTGAGAAAGATCGGAGTGCACTACGCAACGTTGGCATGTTACTATTCCATCGGCCATGGCTATGAGACAAATAGTAGCACTAGCAACGAGGCCTGAAAAGGGGAAATGTGAGCTCCGAAAGCCGAGTTGAAAAGAGGGATGGAGCTCAGAGAAACAAAGCAGAGAAAACTAGGATTGTGAGTATGGTTGCTATTGACATTTGCACCGAGTTTAAGGAGACGAACGGATTTTACATTGAGTCTATCGACATTGGCATAGATAGCTGCGATGGAAGGTGGATCAGAATCAACTTTGGCTACCAAGATGATCACTGAGTAGTTAGATTGAGAACTGCAACTATTAAGAGCAAGCTTTCATTCGTTACTTACCGTCTATGAGCTCTGTTGCAACGAGCTATGGTTCTTGGCGAGGGTGCTGAAGTTATCAACAAATGGATGTGTATATGGGGGCAGAGCTAAAACATGATATACACACTAGCAGTTAGAATGACACATAGAAAAGATGAAATCGGGACTTCACTAGCTCTAAAGCAAAGCTACAAAACAACGTCGCACAGGCGTTAACGTAGTACAAAAGAGTCTTTGCTAGGGTTAGTCACGATACTGAGTGTACTGAACGAGAATAACTACCCGCGGGTTTCTCTCGAAACTTGGGAAGATACGTATTGTTGGTGCGTTATAGGATATCATCAGATTTTGAGCCTGTGATAGTCTCCAAGCCTCTGATGATGCGCTGTGAGAAAAAGGGAAGGCGTAGGGCTACATGCCGGATTGTTGGGGTCTATCATAATGACGAGCTAACTCAGTCTCATTGTTACACGACACCTTCCTGCTTTAGATCTTACTCTCCGTGGCAGGCTGGATCCTACCATATAGTCACATTACTTGTGCTTTTTAAAATGTCTCGGCATTCCTGACTGCTACTACGGCGTGCGGGTGTGGTATCTAAGGGCTCTTAAGGGCTTTTAAGCTAGTCTCCTGACTTCTGGCACATGTGCGGGCGAACGATTGTGACTGTGAACAAGTAACTGGCGATCATGCAAAGCCTCCTATTCATTTTTACATGGCAATGGGAAATTGCAACACCATAGCTACTGAATTATGATAGAGATGCATAGTCCCTTATTCCGAGAGCTCTGGAATTTGCACGGTATAGCCTCTGCCTGTGTGCTGCAGTTGGCGTGTCGTTTCAGGGATGCGGACAGATGCGTGGCACTTTCATGCCCCAAATGTGTGGAACTGCTAGCTGAAATTGCAACGTTTCCGCCATTTATGGATGGATTTGGTAGCAAGTGTGGCTATTTAAGAGTCTTGTCTGTTTATTCATGGTGAATTTAGTCTCCGGTTACCAGCAGTGTTTTCTCTTGCTGAGTAAACGAGTACCGGTAGACTCCGCTTCAAACTATCCATGTTATTTGGTTCATCGTTCATATAGCTGTCTGAAATCATTCTACTGTTTGTGCTCTGTATGCGGAACACGGGAGCCATGGAGAAGAAGCTGTGAGTATTAGCGTTTACATGAGACCAGGAGCACCGAGCTTGCTAACATGTGCATGAGAGAATATCAGACTGGGAACCTCTCAACTCCAGATTGCCATTGTGCTTCAAAATCGCGGTCAAATTCCTGATCCGGAGTTTTGTCGCGAGTATAGCCACGCTGCGTATCATTGGGGTATCGTGGTTAACATGCCGTACGACTGGACCTGCAACGAGAATCTATACCATGCAAAGAACCAAAGGAAAATTGACGCAGCTACCTGCCAACATTGGATACTATGGCATGAGTATTTGAGGATAGAAGTCGCCTTATGCTGGCCTACAGCCCGCGTCTCGTGGCATACGTTATTGTTGGTCATGTGCCTGAAGGCGTTCACGAGATTGCCACCTATAACATGCTTGAGGCTATTCCCTGTCCCAAGACGGTCTCGGATCTATACAGACCTGCTTCATGTGAGAGGATCAGGCAATTAACAGGTTGCAGAGGGCTGAATTTATCCAGGAGTTTGATTTGGTGCAGTTCAAGTCTTGGGTTATGAAGGCCGCCCGCTGACTATAACTTCATGGGCGGGCGATTGGAGAAGACGTTGCGGCGAGTACATGGCCAGACAAACACCCAGCGAAGGATAGGAATGGAAAAAAGGAAAAATTGAAAGCGAAGCGTGAGGCATAGAAACTGAGCGGTATGCTGACGATGTTGATTGGAATAGGAATAGTACCACCACAGCGAAAGCGAATGACTGCGCAACTGGTAGGGTTGAGCGCACACAATAAAAGGCGACCTCGGGGTGGTTTTGATTCTAGGCCTCTTTGGCTGATACCCTTGCCGAGGTGCAAGCAAAATATCGTTAAACGCGCAGTGCAGCTATGGCTATGATTTCGGCACCATCGAGTGGCTCGGTTGCCGAGCAGCTGCATCCATCTCCAATAGGCTGATGACTTCTGGTCATTGTATAGGACCTTGGCTGGTTGCTATGTGGCTGTAACGGAAACGGGAAAGACTCGCCAAGCAACCAAGCACACAATCGAAAGGTTAAAAAAGGCGATAGGTTTCTTGCTGGTTTGAAGCATTTTCTTCCCTTCGACTCGTTTACCACACCTACGGGCTAAGCACATTCGGTACGGTACGTATCTACAGATCGTCTATTTACATGTAGCATTTTGCTAATAAAGACAACTTAAGCAGTCCTTGGCGCCGCTCTTGCCGAAGCCATGGCGAGACAGGAAGACACCTATCCCTTCTTGCGGTCGGCCTTTGAGTGCGAGCTGGAATCGCAACACATCCAGATTGCCAACAACGAGGTCTACGAGAACAAGCGCCCTCTGCGAATTTCCCAATTCCAAGAACAACGCCAGGCTGTAATAAAAAGATTCGTTGCTGATCGGACAATCGATACAAAGTCTGTAACTATGGCTGGCACTGGGACCGCCTCCGTGTTGCATCAGCTATCAGCGGGCACCGAAGATGGGGCAAGGATTTTGTATGAGGGTGCTCTGTTTTGCTTCCCTTCCGGTCTACCGCCTTGGAAAACGCGTTGCTACAATTTAAGACCTGAGGAGCTCATCCATGAGCTGTCAAACCTAGACTCCCCGTTCTTGACGTGGAACACTATGTGTATGCTTCTGGCATCCTTGGGTCCCTGTGGCGACCCTGAGTGTGCTAAGCCCTGTGATTCGTACCATTCGTGTCGAAACACAAACCACCATGCCCAGTGTCCGCGGCATTTTTGGTGTTGCGGCTTGACGTCAGCCGGCCACCCCCAAGTCCTTTTCGCAATGGAGTACGGCCGGCTAGATCCCCGTACAATCTTCTCATGGGCGCCCTTTGATCTCGGCCTGAGTCTGGACTTTCTAGAGCCTGAATTAAGCTTCCTCAGCTCTGGAAATGCTAATCTGGCCCCCGAGGAAGTTGCCTTGAGGATTGAAATGACGGAAAACCTCATTGAATTTCTACGGGCCGATCCGCCCACCTCAATTTGGGACGATGAAGTTCCTTACGACCACAACGAAATGGATGCAGAGTCTAACCTCGAGGTCCGCCACCCGTACCACCATTTGCTAATGTCGTTAGCTTCCGCTCAAAAGCGCCTGACGCATTCTTCGGCTCTGCTAGACCAGCCATGGGCAAACAGATTCAAGGACGGAGATTTCCAACCATGGGATAATATCTACTTTTTGTTCCTGTATCTCAATGGGGCAGATGTTGTCCGTCCTCTGGCCCAAGCAGACAAGATTCGCATGCAGCTGAGATGTCGTATACGCCCTTCCATTTCAAAGGTGCCGGCAAAGGTGATTGATGATTCAAGCCATGAGAGACCTAATGCGTATCCTGCTGAAGCTAATGTTGACACACCGATATCAGATCCTAGAACTCCTGACCTCTTTTCAAACGGCTCTGATTCTTGGGCCCTACACGACCGCCGTGCCCTGCCCTTGCGATAAGTGTGTTTGAATTTCTATGGATTGTGTGCTCTCTTTGACTGACTTAAGCTGCCACCAGAGTGTTAAAACAAGGTCGCGGCAGATTCTGTGATCACATGCAACAACACATGAGAAAGCATCGTCCATATGTCATGGAAATGTACAGCGACGTGTGGAGCAAGCCCATAGACAGCCAAACCAATGGCTACTTTACGTTTGCCGAGTGCAAGTTGCTCCAGGAAGCCGGAGTTGGTGTCCAGCCATCCCCCAAGCACCTGTTCGCCAAAGAACAAGACCCGATAGCTGCAAAAGCGATCGGCAAGTGCAAGAAGAGCAAATCCAAAGGTAAGATTAAGGATAGGCAATGGCTTCAACGTTGTAAAAACATGTAGTAACTCACTCAACACACCGTAGGATGCAACTCTAGAAAACGCAAGTTCTCTCAGTCCCGTAAGTATCTTGACCTAGCGCTGTTCTCTGATTCCCTACCACGGACCCTGACAGATGTGCAGAAGCTGCGCCTCTAGTAGCTCAATCTGCCGGTAATATAATTTCCCAGAACCAGACTAGTTTTCAGAGCCCCATGTCTGAGAAGCCAAATAAACGGGCTCGAAAACGGCTCAGAGGTGAGAAATTAGCGATTACTGAAAAATGCAATACTTTGGCCGCTTATCTCCAGCCTTGTGCGCCTCGAATTCTAACTGTTTCCTAAAGACATCAGCCTTGCAAAGGATAACCGGCGTGCAGAAGTTCATGAGATTCAACCTTCTCAAAGTCAGCAAGATATTGTATGCGTGCTACAACAGCCTGCGTCCGCGGGGAAGAGTGGGAAAACTTTGACTGAACTTCCAGCTAACGGCAAGTCTACATTCTCGTCCAATAATCACCGCAAAAGAGAGACAAAACGAGCCCGCAAGAAAGCCCAGCTCTCTGTTGCGTGTTCTAACTTGGCCAAAGCTAGCCCAGAAGAGGTCGCTGCTGCTATCGCCGTTACTAAAGCCCGGCGAGCCTTGGGTGAGGCAACCGTAGCGGCACTCGCGGCCAGAAAGACCGCTCTTCTCGGGATTGAACATGCCAAAAATGCGCGATATCAGGAATCTGCCGCTGATATTCTGGCTCGCAGAGATGTGCGCTCTGCAGAGGAATATGAGAAAAGCGTCAAACAGCAGAATGCAGACGCTGAAAGAAACTTGGCCGAGGCAAAAACAATATTTCAAGCCGCAGTTGCCGAAGAGATTCGCGTGAAAGAGGCCGTTCTTGAACGCTCTCGAGCAGAGAAAGAGGCCCAGTTGCAAAATGATGCTGTACCCGGGCCTACACAGACCCAGGAAGGCATGTGTGGGGGTATGGCCGAGCTAGATATGAGTGCTCTAGAGCATGATGGGGCTCAATATAATCTAAAAAAATACGATGCTGGAAAGGGCAGCCCCGGGGAAGAAGCGCACACAGAGCAATCCCCGGAGAGTCTTGCCAAGGTTGAAGGCCGTGTCGGTAAACCTAGCCCGACACAAGCCTCTAATGGGAAAACAAAACATGGTGATAGCTACAGCCATGATGTGAAAAACCCACAGTCTCGAGAATCCTCCATGGTTCTTCATCCACCAAAGTGCCTTTCAATCTTATCACGTAAGTCTGTTTATTTTCATAGCCCAGCTTGCGTATAGGCCCCTCTAACTGAGTTCCCTTATAGAATGTTCATCCCCTCCATTGCGGCCACGGTTCATGGATATAGACATCCCTCTTTCAACATCTCTTGTGACCCCAGCTTCTTCTGCTGGTACCACGTCAACACACCCAAATCTTGAGCCCAGAAAACCCCTCCAAATGTCCGTAGAATGCTTGGAGGCTGCATCTAAAGGTTCTCAGTATTCCACTCCCTTGTTTGCTCAGAATAGCATTACAAAGCATGAACATCGCTTTCCTATAGAGTCTCTTAGGAGGCCTGGGTGCAGCAATGTCCAGAAAAGCCTAGATACAGAGCATAAGAAGAGTGCGGTATCTAGAAACTCAGTGACAGCTATTTTTGATCTGTCTTCGCCTACCCATAACCTGGATGTACCAGTCTTGGGAAATTTCCACCGCTCCGGGGATCATAAATCTCATGTGCCCCAAGATTTGCGGAATCGCCAAGTACTTCAACCTTATGAGCAAAAGTATGCTACACCGCTCATCCAAGGGCCTTTGGACTCGCCCATGTACTCACTGTGCCCGCCCACACATCTTGATGTCACGACAATACACCCCCCGCCACATCAATTACAACACCAATTCAACCAGTACATGGTGCAAATGAGTCACACTAGCATTGGGCGGCCGAGATCCGCCTTTTGCCATCCATTAATTCAGCGCTCTGGGCTACTACCGCCTTCTCACCACGATCAAATGATGTCGGAGAAGATGCTCAAGTCCCCTGATCAGCCTTCATTAATTAATGAAACACCAGTTCTATCTCGTTCAACTGATGTGCAAGTGTTCACCAACAGGTTCTTGTTAGATCATAGATCGCAGTCGGCGACTGCTGAGTCAAACGTTGTGCAGCAGACTAGTAATGGGACTTTTCAAGAGGATGGGCCAAAAGCTCTGTGTATTCAACAGTCAAGAGTGCAAGACGCACGCCCACTTCGCGATGTTTCTCTGCCGCATCAAAAGGTACAGCATCCGGGTTTCCAGCCAACTGAGATGGATGGGCTTACCAATGGAGCGATGCTAGTCCATAGCCATGGATCACAGCCTCTCACGCAGCCAGCTCCGATGGAAAGAGCGAAGATGAGTGTACAGCCAGCCTCCAATGAATTTGCGCCCTTTTTTAGTCGACATCGCGCATCTTCCCAGTCACCTATGGCGGGCAGCACAACACCATGTACCAAGGAAGCTCTGCTAGACAGCCATAGGCGGCGTCCAAGCCCCAATGAATCTCCAGTACCTGTACCTGTACATCGCAACACATTTCTTAGGCCAAGCAGATCTGAGATTCAGTCTTTGTCTCGTTCACCTCGACTTCCAGTTCTCCATACCTCAGTTCTTGGAGCAAATGTCTCCGTCACTGATGCTGATTCTACCCCCAGCATCACTTCTCGGGATCCACAGACTCCTCTAGACTGTCGCATCCCTGATGAGAAGGCTCTTGACATGGAAAACACCCCCCCTCGAGATATGCGAACAGATAGTTGTATTACATCAAAAGAGGTTTTGACATCGAACTCGAATTTTGAAAAGAACTCGCCTAGTCACTTCGACTTTGGCCTTGAGACTTCTCCCTCTCCTAAGGTATCTCGAGGGAGGTTCACCGACTCTTCCAACGATGGACCCACGACGAAACGAGGCCGGAAAAGCTCATATGACTCTTTTTACGACATCAGCGACGATGGTCGCGTAGATTTTGGCTTCCTCGATGCCCCGGAGTTACCACAGGAAAGCATGGATAGTGTTGAGAATGAGGAGAAGGAAAGATACACTCGTTTTTTCAACCAGACACCGATCCCCGAGGCCCCTAGATTTAATCGTGAATCATCGATTATCATGCCATCAATTGAGGAGCAAGACATGCTTGAAGAGAGGTCTCTATGGCCTGCGAAGGGAAGGTTTGACAACGGAGCTCGAAAACCCAACGCCGCTTCCAAGGATTTTAACATGCAGGATAATCATGGACCGCCACCTTGCTCTACTTCGATAGCAGTAACGAACGAAATGGCCCCCCCGCCCCCTCACTCTAAGGCCTCTCATACTTCTATGGCTCCAGCTGTGATCCCACGACAACCACCAATAACACAGTCTTTTGAGCCTCAAGACATTGCAATGCCTCCGCCAGTAACTCCTAGAAAAACGCCCCAGACCTTGCCTGGCGAAACATCGCCAACTGCCATTGCGGCTGTTCGTCGTTCACCCCGCCGGCCAGCCGTATTTACGCCCATCAATGGCCCATCAAAAGCCACTGAAAAACCAACAGCCGGCAGTTTTAAAAGCCAAATACCAGCAACAACATCGCGACTTCCTATGAATACTCGGACGACTAAAAAGAAAGGCTCGCCGAAGAAAAGGGGCCGTCAAGCTCAGACTCCCATGCGCATATTTTCTGAGTGGGAACGTGCCAGCAGTGAGATGCCTGAGTTAATGCGGCCCTTGATGGACTCTGCTAAGAGCTTTGCCAAGGACCTCTCGGAGTTTGTCAAAGACTCGCCAGAATCCACGAAGAAGATTGGTGCTGAGCTGAGAGTCATCACGAAGCATTTGTCCAAAACCAAGAAGATAGTGAAGGGTACCATCTAGGTGGTACTCTAGTTCCAACCAAGGCTAACTCGAAGTTTTCTGCGTTCTACTACATCGCCTGGCCAAGGTGCTCGAATACTTTTCTTTTTAAGGGTGTATTATCTGATGCCCATCTGGCTCAATCTTTTGTATAAGCGTCCCGCTCGATGGACCTTTCATTGTTTAGAATCTTCAACTTTGGGAAATAGTGCCTAAACAAACCTCTGTAGCCCAATATCAGTAGCAACGAACAACAAAAAAGGTATCCCAAAAATATCAAACTGCTCGTGTCGAAGGTACTGTCCCGTCGAAAAGGTTGGAGAGAAGACAAGCAGTAGCAAATCTTGTGCTTGAATCTGGTTGCGCTGATGTGCTAAGCTGAACTGTACCCGTACCCTAAAGCACATGGCCTAGACCCTGATAACCTAGTACGTAGGGTGAGGTGCTTCTAAAAGGGGGACACTCTGCATTCACGCAGTCTCGCAACCGCCGACCGCCCAAAGGTGGTCTTGGGTGACGACATCACTTAGGACTTCATTTGTCTAGAACGCCGTCGTATTGATAGTTAGCTCTTTTCAGGTAGACGTTAAAAATACAACAACAACAACTGTTGCGAGGCGCCACGACCAACATACCTCAACAGTGGGGTTATAAGGGTTGCACGTGACTTCAGCCACAGCTCCACCCATCCATAGCCACCGAGGGCAACGCCCCAAAAGACCACTGGAACACCCATGCTCATCTCACCCATAAATGAACCATTCGAGAGGAGCTGGGTGGCAGGAAGAGAGGGAAAGCTGGGGCGTGTGTGTACTGAACTTGAACTAGAATAGATTAAGGTCTACTGGAATAAATGATCATAAGAACTAACAACAACAAGGTGCTCCTAAAAATGGGTCTTTCTAGACAGCTCGGTAGAGTCTCGGATAATCTAACAAAAAATATCTCCCCACTGAATCGATGCATGATCATCATCAAAATAAAAATTTACTTCACAACAAAATGTTCATAAAGGGAAAACAATGGGGGGAGTATTCATTTACATAGCTACACATTTCTCCCTCTTCTTCGCAAATGCCGACTACAAAGAAAGGCAGCCTTTTGCTCAGGGCCTAGCTACCACAACATTTGCTAAAAATGGGTTTCCAACAAGCCTCATTGCAACCTTGTGACGCTCTACTTCCATGCCCATGAACGGTAGAACTCCCAATCCTAATGATTGAACACCGGATAGCCTGAAATTGCATCGCCGCAAGGCATCTCCTGCCTGCAACTCACCACAACTCCAGTAGACATCTCGAATTCCAAAAAAACTGTGTTATAATACAGTCTATAGCATGGTGGGCTAAAGGGGCTAGCCGAGATGTCTAAGCTTCTTCTCACTGGTGGTCTCTCATTTGTTTCCTGAAATCTGCTTTGGGCGCACGGCTCTTCAACGGTGTTACTATATGACATTAGCGTCTTTTGGACTGGAGGATTGACATTATCTGTTGGTTTAAAGGGTTGATCGCCTGCCTCGCTGCCTGACACCTCAAGGGGATAAGAATCTCAAGAGCTTAAGCCAATTAGAGTCCCAAGAGATAGACAGCCTCCATTCTTCCTATCTAGTAGAGAAATATGGAGTGTTACTGATTCTAGATTCTGCGCCTTTCCGCTGACTTGTCCGACCCATCTAAAGTTGATGGAGGCTTTTAGTCTATGAAGATACGGCTTTGAATACCATGAAGGCAGAAACCGATTCTATGTCAGCCGCTTTCCTGTGTCTTCACAACAATAAACGACATGTTCCAGGCAGGAGCACCTCCCACAGCCTATTGTATTTTTTAACGTCTACCAACTGTTAGCTCGCAGAAATACGACTGTATATTCCGGACAGCCTCCTGCGGCCTATTTGTTTGTTGGCATTATTTAACGTCTCTACCTACTAGTTTTCCTGTTTTCCATATTCTCTCCCTTTCCCCACCGACAAAACCGCAGACAAACCATGAACCCAGAAGTGGAGTTGACCCCTAGCTTCCCTACAAACATCCATTCCTCTAAAAAATATGCTACGTGTCCCTAAACCATGAAGATCATGAAGACAAGACAGCAGATTCCAGTGCAGGCTGAGAATCCCATCAAGCGACGAGAAAGTCAACTAGATTGTGGGAGCATCCGAGGGCTCATGTTCTATCCTTCCGCTACCCTGGTGGCCGCTGCCTTATGTGGTGTGGTTGTGACACAAGGCAGCCCCCTTTCTAGTGACCTGCCACAGTCACCAGCCTCTCTGAGGATACAGAAGCGCAAGAAAAAATGAAATATAGGAAAAAGTGTTGGCTGTGTGAACTCTCAAAATTCAGTTCTCAGCGTAAAGTTGTACTCCTTGAGTTGGAGTGGCGTTGTGACGATGAAGAGTTGGCGATCGCGAAAGTTGTCATGGAAAAAGTGGGTGAGTCGACGACGGTGTTGGTTCTCAAAGCTGGGCAAGTGCAGCCTCCAGGCTCCACAGCTCATTGTCAGAATCTATGACAGAGCCAAGGAAAAGGAAGGAATGAAAGACGCTTATCAGTGTCATAGGCGCTGTTCTCCAGCAGCTCGGAAGAATGGGAGGCACCAGACCTCAAAGGTACCCCCTCCCGCGGCCTTGTTGTTGTTGTTGTTGTTCTATTTAATGTCTACCCTAACTAGCGAAGGCTGTCAATACTACGGCGTCCCAGACAAGTTGAGCCCTGGATGATGTCGTCGTCCAGGACCACCCTTGGGTAGTCGACAGTTGCGAGAATGCGTGAGCTTCGACGATCTTTCATGACCAGACAAAGGGCCCGGTGTAGACACCAAAAGGTTCTTGGCTCAGCATGGCCCGAAGGCAAGCTCGCGATGGTTCCAGGATCGGCCTGGTATTTTTGGCCTACGCCTCCAATCATGAGAAACTATCTAGTAAAGGAGGCGGCCAGTGACTATGGGCATGAGGTTCTAGCCCCGGCGTGGCTCACTGGTCTCGTCCTCCAGACCTCCTGACTGACCGCTGCAGTTTTCTATCCCCCTGACGAGAGGAACTGGGTCACATTGGACCTACCTCAACATCTCCGCACCCTCCCGGTAGTATTTCTCTCGAAAACCATCTCCTCCTCACTCTAATCCTCTGAGCTCATCCCCTTAACCTCCGCCCCTCCCGTCTTCTCAGCCTCCGTGGCCTCCGCACCTCAAACCCCTCCCCTTATCCTCTGTCTCCCGCTCTTGCCCCTCTTCCTCCAGGCTCCGCCTCGACCTCCGCTCCTGCGTCTCCTCCCCCAGGCTCAACCTCGATCTCCGGCTCCGACCCCTCTGACTCTGGAAGTTCGCCTCCCTCTCCGTCCTCCATAGAATGACTCCTCTGTGCAAGCGTAGCTTCCGTCCTCGGCCGTAGTTCCTCCATATTGCGACGAAGTACAGTGGCCACGAAGCTCGTTGCACTGGCCTTGCTCAGTAGCTTGTCCGCAAATTTCGTACTCAACAGTCGTTTGAGCGCTTTACGCGTCCACCAGTGAGCGCGGTCTTTTTCTTTCCCACATCGACTCGGCAGGGATGCCCACAGGGCATGTTGGCGTTTTCTTTGTATCCCTTTTGTTGTTTCCGCCACGCCTCAAAATATTCGCGGAGCTGGTTGCGACGCCATCTCCGGGCCCCGGCCAGACTCATTCTGGGTACGGGGACGGCATCCTTGCACCCTTCTTTTGCTTCGATATCAGCCTGTTCATTGCCGGCCAGCCAGGCCGACATATCCTGGGACCCACAACACTTGTACTTTCCTCGCAGGGTTTTTATCTTTCTAGTCCGCTAGAGTGCGTCTGGTCTCGTCAATGACTTCCTGCGATGTGCTATTGTGGGGGCTGTCTTACGCAATCGAGACACGACACTTTGGTTATCCAGGCAGAGCCAGATATCCTTCGCGCCCGTAACCGCTGTGGCGCATTTGGCTGCTTCCCGGGCTGCATACGCTTCCGTGTCTGCCACCTCCATCCACTTGCCGAGAGGGACATGATTTCTCTCCACGACATCGTCGTCTCTGGTGATCACCCAGCCAGCTCCAGTGTTTCCTTGCTTGTCTTTGGAGCCGTCGGAGTAGGCTATCACCGTGGATGAGGTTGCCATGAGCCTGTCCTCCAAGTGTCTCCTGGCTTCTTCTTTGCTCTGCTATAGACGGGGGACATTGGTGGGTTGCGCGGTTGCGGGCCGAGAGTTGTGTGTTTTTCCATTTCGGCCGGGAGCAGCTTGCGTAGCCTCTGCACCACTGCATTGTATCGCGGATGTCGCAATGCGTGTTTATCATCTAGTGTGTGCCAGGGAATGGCCTCTCTTCGTTGTTCGTCCCTCAGGAGGAGGTGGACGGGGGGAAAGCTCGCTTTGTGGTGTATGCACTTGATGCGTGCCGTTCGGTAAACGGGGAGGGCCGCTCTGGGGCACTGTCGGATAGCAATGTCCAACTTGTTGGCGTTCGTCTTCTTCATCTCTGTTTCGTTCCAGGTGGCTGCGCTAAACAGGATTCTTCTGAGCACGCATGCTCGGACCGCCGTCAGCATACTTTTGGGGCTTGCTCCTTTGTAGCATCCGGCGAGATACCTCAAGCCTTTGCCACACGGTTGATGCTGGTGGCGACGGTATCGAGGTGCTTATTGAAGTTGAAGCTGGTGTCAATGTGCAATCTGAGCCATCGTAATGACTCCTTCGATGTGGTGGCCGCGACGGTTCCCAGGCCTGTGATATTGACGGGTGGGTTTGCTTTGTCCCTGCTCTTGTACTTGACGTGTATAAGTGCAGTCTTATCTGGGTCAAGCTCTACCCCGTTTTGCGTCATCCAGGTCGTCACTTCTTTCATCGTGTCTTCGATGGTCCGGCAGCTCGTGTCGTAGCTCGGGCTGCTGACTACCATGGCGCCATCGTCTGCGTAACTTATCAGAGAGGCGTGTTTCGAGTAGAGGGGAGCCATGAAGAGCATGTACAATATCGGTGAGACTGGCGATCCTTGCGGGAGGGAACCTCTCACCCTCCCCGCCGCCTGGCACCCCTCGGGACGTAGTCGGACCTCCCTTTCCTCCATGAAACTCCGTGTCAACTTGCAAAGCTTTGAGGGCCAGCGTAATTCTGTCATTCGGTTTTCCATCCTAGCTGGGTCGACAGCGTCGAAAGCTCCTTTGACATCGAATGTTAGCATAGAAGACACTCTCTTCATGAACTTTGCGTCCTCTATACTGCGCCCGTGTCCACTTGCAGAGCTTCGAGGGCCAAATTTGAACTTGGGTATATTTGACGTCTGCGGGGCTTCGGGGGCTAAAAAATTCGGTTGTTGTTGTTGTTGTTGTTGTATTTAACGTCTACTCTAACTAGCGAATGCTGTCAATACGACGGCTTTTTGTTTGTTTGTGCTATTTAACGTCTACCTACTGGCTATTTCACAGCAATACGACGGCATGATCTGGACGGAAAAGGGGCAAGGAGATGTCGTCCCCCGACACCTCTTCCGGGCAGTCAGCATT
>JAZBQP010000371.1:0-22186 GCA_038407015.1 Ceratocystis ficicola | reverse complement strand
GGTGGGGGGGGGGGGGGAGAAAAAAACAAAGAAGAAGAAGAACAACAAGGAGACAGTCACAGATGAGACTTGGGTTGATCCAAACTCTGTTCTCGTCTTTGTTTTGTGCCCCTAGTCCTGTCTTTGGAGAGGAGAGAAGAGAAAAGGCCGGTCTATCGGCTTATGATGAAGAAGCTGTCTCTGCTGGATCATAATTGCTACTTGGTAGAAGAACAAGAGACGAAACGAAAAAGAAGGTCTAGAATTCACGGAGAAAAAAAGAGGGAAAAAGCGATCAAAGCCAAAAGTAGAGCCTTAGCCTGTAGCGTGTGCACTGTAATGGGCCGGGGCGTGGATGGATAGCACTGGATATGGACAAGGGACAGCCATTATTGAAGGTATCTTTAGCATCGTTGGCATCTCTTTTTTGTTTTTTTTTTTTTTTGCTCTTTCCTGGCCAAGGTGGTAGTCGAATTAAACAAGAGAATTGGTGAAAAAAAAAAAAAATAACAAAAAAAAAAAAGTAAAATGGGATGAACAAAAAATATTCGGATGAGCAAGGGTGCCAAGTCACAGCACAACGATAAAAGACTAAAATGGAGGGGGAAAAGAGCAGGACTATAAAATCAGATAAATGGCAGTCAAGCGAGCAGAATCCAAAACGACTAAGGAGAGTTTTGTTCGTTTTGAAAAGAGGGGCGTTGTGTTTTTGTTGATCGTGTTTAATTGATCTCTTGTCTATGTTGGTTTGCTGTTGTCGTCGTGGTCGTGGTCGTGGTCGCTGTCGCCGTGTGGTGGTAGCAGGCTGTTTTTGTTTGCTGGTTGTTGAAGACAAGTTTGAAGCCCAAGAAGAGCGAGCCTGCATGCATGCTGAAATACTAAAGGTTGTGCATGAAAACTTTTCCTAGCCCTAGATTCTCATGAAGCAACTGCGCTCTCAGGCCTAGCATGGTCATGTGGGCATTAACCTGTATATTTGGTCCAAGCAAGGAAGGCAACTGCCTGTTAGTTGGCATCTAACCGCTTGCAAATCGCAGCTGCCATCTTTTATTTTAGTCTTGTCCATGCTATGCAACGACAGGGCAGACTGACTCTCGCTCTCTTTTGTCTGACACAAGGCATTGGCAGGCAGGGCCAGCAAGGCTGAAGCCAGTATTAACAGATTCCTTATCTCCTATACGAGAAAGACATTGTTCATATATTGGGCAAACAAAAGGTGGGTGTTCGTCTTCTTCGCGTTCTCTGGCTCACCGTGGGTTCTGGTGTTTGCTCTCTCTGGAGTGACAGCAGCAGGCCAACTTCATGATCTAACTAGGGGTAAACCAGGCTCCGGGTTTGATCCTAAGCCTAAAGATGGCTAAGCCCCAGTTGCGTCTCAGACCAAGAAACTAACAGACGAAAGCCGAGATGGCCAACTTTGACTGGCGCTGCCGCAGGGTCTTTTTAGGTTCTCAGCTTAGATGGTAGGGCCCAGACCCGGATAGATGTGCAGCAGCTCTGTCACGACTGAGTCAATTAGAATTCAGGCTGTCCCATTGGTGGCTGTGAACACGTTGTGTTATGTGCACCATGACCATTGACAAAACTCTGGGCGAAACGCAGTTGGAGGGCTTTTTTTATTTACTGCATCTTTTTTCTTCTTTATTTCCCTCTCTTTTTTGCTTGCTTCCCTGTTTTTTCTTTCCCCCCCCCTTCGTACATAGAATCGGTTCGTTAGCCACTCACATTGTATGAAAACCTTAGCGAAGCACCAACAGCCATGTCCGAAATAGCATCCTTTGGAGCACGCCAAGCCAAGATCCGCGGTTCTGTACTGGACGAGGCAAACCCTACCTGTTATGCATCATCGAGGAAGGGCTCTTCTGCTCGTCCTTTCCCCCCTCGCCTCAGACAGTCTAAGTTCAGCGCACAGGTGTGAGGTTGAGTAAGAGAGGGGAGAGGAAATAGAAGTAAAGGCAGCAGCAAAGTCCGTTGCAGGTGGAACCCTGAGCTTCGGGTTAGTGGCTGAAATAGGTCTCAGCCATGCAAAACAATTGAGGCGCAGAAACAAGAGCGAACTGCTTAGGTGTTTTAGGCGTTCTCTATTTACGGCGTTTTTGTTACAGCCCACCCTATCGTTGTATCGTTGTAGCTCCTTGTAGCGTGGTATGGGCCTAGCGGGGGGAGGGGGCTGTCTGTCTTGTCTTGTCTCTTGTTAAGCATGATAGCTAACTGCCACTGACACACACTGCCACTTTGGCCGCAGCCACTACTGCTTTTTTGCCGACAACGACAGCTAGGTTTGAGTATTCCTGTCTGTTGCATGATTGACTAGCCCGTTGTAAAGAGCAGAATTCTCTCTTCTTTTTTTCTCACATCTTGTCCCTGTATCAAGTCTAGCCCCAAGTCCTGAAATGGAACGGAACACGCATGGGGAAACAAGATTACGGTTAAAAGGGAACCAAGTGTGACATGGGAGGAAGACATAAAAATAGGGCTTGATACTGGACGATGTGCAGAGCTGACTTTAGAAAGAGCGTGGGCGGTCAAGCTCGGTTAGAGAAGCACTCGGGTTTGAAGTTGTTGGTCAAAGAGCTGGAAGTTCATGTGAAGTGACTGGAAACAACGCAAAAACCAGACGAGAGTCCGCGCCATTGGAGCACAAGTACAACTTGGTAGATGTTATATTGCTATATGCATACGCACATATACACATACACATGCAAGCCATGTACATACATTACTTATGTCTCCATGTTTCCACGTATCCATGCATCCATGCATATTTGTCTGTATGTAGGTTAGCCCAGTGAGGTTGTAGCGCCGAGAAAGAAAAAACAAAAAAATGAAATGGCATGTAGGAAAGCAAGTCTCACTCTAGTGCCGTTGAAGCAAGACATTCCTTTCCTTCTGTAATCGAGGTTAATGGGGCAGACAACTAACAAGTTCCCTTGCGCACACATTGTTGTTTCGAGGCCCAAATTGTAATACAAAGGGCACATTTACCATCGTGTGGCCGCACTTGGCCACGGTGGAATGTCGTACAGACAGATGCAAGTACATCTGTATTGTGTACATATAGTACACGGAGTGGTACTTGGTCGTGGTGCCAAGTACCAGCCAGTAGCAGTAGCAGTAGCAGTACCAGCACATGCAACGTTGATGATGTGCAAATCTGGAGCGACTCCTGCAAGAAATGCGATGTGATAATGTAGTGCACGATTTCGCAATGCGCGACATCTCGTCCAAGATCGCTTGCTACTGCGACCGTTTTGTTTTCTTTTTCGGGCGGCATTCTGAAACCAAGAACACCGAGGCAAAGTCAAGCTGCAGCTAAAGCAAGCTAGAGCAGGCTAAACAGCTGATAGTCGACCTGTGACGTCTAACGGAGTGATGAATTTACCACGGCTGTTTAACGACCAGAACCATTCGTTCGTACATCTCGGTATACCCAAGCATATGGCTGACAGAACGCGCCACCGAGGCGTCAATTTTTGTCCCACATCATCCACGACACCTGGAAGGAGAAAACAACGGGAAAATCAGCCTCTCTCGTCTCTCAGAGAGCCTAGAAAAGGATTGGAGGCGGGCGTTGCTTGTCGATTTATTGCCCAGGGTTAGGGGTTTAGAGATTTTCTTAGATAAGGCGTCAGATGTTAATATCCACTCAGCCTTACGGATGTTTCCTTTCTCTCTTTCCTATTGCTGTCGGCACCTTCTCTATCCGGAAGCCGATGGCGTGTTGTGGTTTATTTACACATGCTCCTTAGGTAAACAAGCAGGTACGCGGTTGGATGCGAGTTTACGCGTACCTACCTTTTCTGCTGTTATATGGTGATGATGATATCATCGCATCTCTTTTAATAGCGTCTTGCTTTTGTTGTGCAAGTAATTCGAAGCGAGGGTTTTTCTCCTTCCTTGGGCTTGGGCTGGTCTGGATCAGTGTTTCTGGGGGCACACAGACAGCCAACTGGCCCTGGAGACGAAGGGCAGTGCAAGTCGTCCTCCAATGATGTTTCTTCCCTGACTATTCCGCTCCTGTCCACAGCGACAAATGGGCTACTGACGAAGAAAAAAAGAGAAAAAAGAAAAAAGCGAGACGACGAGGATCATTGCCTTTGCTCCAGCCAACTGGCGTTGATTGACAAATAGAGGTTGCACGGCAAGGAGCAAGTACCTTGCCTGTGCACTTCGTCCTTCTGAGCAGCAAATGCATGGGCACGAGGGGGGTTTTAGGGGCTATGCTATATGACATGCATCTTTTTTATAGCATCATGGGAGTGCACTTGCTGCACCACAGCACACGCCTTGCGAGCGCATGAAGAAACCAGGCTAATGGAGGCCCAACGAACGGTCTTGGACCCTGCTGTTTTTCTTTTCTATGCTGGCTGGAAAGCGGCATCAGGCGATGTGAGGAAGGAGATTATGAGATGTCTCCCTCGGAGCCGGATGTCTAGCCAGGGGTGGGATAAGGGCCTGGAAGGGTTGGGGGGGAAGGAGAGGGCTGATGATGGGCGACTGGCCTTGCCTGTTTTGTGAGATGTTGTCTGCTTCTTTTCTCAGAAGAAGAGAAGAGAACGAAGGCGAAAGAGGATTGATCTGCCTGGCTGCCTTACTACAAAAATAGCCTGGCTTCACGGCCCTCCCCAGTCTGGTTTTGCATTGTTCTCGGGCTTGAACAGACGTTTGAATGCCCCCTTTGATGGGCGGAGGAGAGCCCATTGTCTCAGCCTGCTTGAACTGATTGCACGTTTAGGCATGGCCGTTGCCCATTGCCCGTCTGTTTTCATTCATTCATTTTTCTCCTTTTTCACTCTGCTTTTATCTATTTATTTATTTTTCTTTTCTTTTCATAGAACGGCAAGGTGATCTTCTTTGTTTTACCTGAGCCCTTGTGGAACTTTGTGGAAAGGGAGTAGCGTGGCTTTGTTATCCATCCTGTAGCAGCGTATTTTGGGAGCAGATTGTATTTCTAAAAAAGCAGACCGAGGGTTTCTTCATCCGGGCACTCTCTGCCCCCTAAGCGACGTCATTGCTAGTGGCATTGCATTTATAGGCATACGCCAGCTTATGATACACAGTACCGCGCTGCAGTGTGCTTGCAACCTTACAACAGACAGGCGGGCGGTAGCCAGCAGACAGCAGACAGCACGTAACTCCGCCCCCTCTTTTCCTCTACACATCCCTCCACGGAGGAAGCAGATGAAGATTTTAACTCAAGCTGAGGCCGATGTAAGGGGTAGAGAGAGAACATGCAAATATACATGTGCATGCGTCTTATGTGTGTATTGTCACATGCCCCGCTCGAGGTGTAGTTCGCCATGCAATGCACTTATTGCCGGCCTGCTGAGCCAGCTTCTTGTTCGGTTGAACACCTCCCTTGGGGTGCAGTTAGTTGGAGGTTGCAGCGTTCTCTTGGTTGCAGATCAATCAATGCCTTAGGCTTGGCCTGGATGGGCCAGAACATGTGAGGCTCCTCTGGCCCGCTCTGCTGCAGGCTTGGTGCGGGCGTGGCACAAGCTATTCCTTTGGATGTGGTTTTGTTCACCGACCTACAGGGCAGCACAAATCCCAGAGAAAAGCAGTCGAGAAGTTGAGTAAAAAGAACCGAGTCGCAACCCTCGCAGAATAGGGCTGGTTTGAACGGGCAGCACCACCCGCCGCCCCGAGCTTTCCTTAGACAACGGATGGCTATGACGTGGGCGATGGCAGCACAGAGACAAGCACGGAAGAGACGACTAAAAAGCACGGCCATAAACAAGATAGCAGAAGGGTCAACACAGACGCCCTCGACGAGAGAAAGCAGGGCTGGGAGATGACAGGGGAGAGCACCAACAGAAAGTGAAGTTGAAATTCTTCTCTTGTGTTCCAAGGGAGGTAGGTCGAGAAGGAGACACCGAAGGCCGCGAGCCACGCTCTGCCTCCCCTTTCCACGCGGTCTCCCAATGCCCTTTCCCCTTGCTCTGCTCTCTGCCTGCTTGATGGCTTTGGATTTGCCAAGAAAAGAACTCCGGAAGGGTGGAAGAACAATGGGCTGGGGCTGTTAGCTTGTCTGGGTAGTTTTTTTTATTTTTTATTCATTTATTTTTCTCTTTTTACAAGAGAGAAGGGCGGACATTAACACTGATCAATGCAAGGGCCAGACAAGGCGAGCCCGGGGAGGAAGGGGGAAGGGGAAGGGGGTAAGGGTGAACAGGCAAAGGGAAGCCGAAGGGAATTAATGAGAATTCTTCTGGGAGACTGCTGGTCTTCTGGTCAGAGAAGGGAACTGTTGTTACAGAAGAAGGAGGAGGAGGAAAAGAGAGTGGAAGAAAATAAGGAAGACGAAAAAAAGAACAACTTGAGACACACAAGCTCATGCTGCGCCGTCGGTTCGCCCTGACAAGGTTGTACTTATTTAGAGTACTTTGACTAAGCCCTCTCTCTCTCTCTCTCTCTTCCATTTTGCCCTTTCTTGTTCTCCAAGTCAAAGAAGCAAGTCGAAGGTGGGAAAGTGGTAGTATGACGACAATGATGAACAACAACTCTGTGCGTACTTACATACCATGCGTACGTGCGTGCTGCATACATGATGCACACACACACATACGCCATACACACCACACACACACACACACACACACACACACACACACACACACACACACACATGCGTACATCCATACAATCAGTGCATAGCAGCCACGCTTGCACCGCAACCGCACGGCAAAACCCAACACACCGGCTTTGCCCTTATAGCATGCTTTGGCTAAGACCAGCACAAGCACCGACCACGCTTCTCTTTTTGCTGGTTCTTGTTCTTTTTTTCTCACAGAAAAGCTTCGGCTGTGTTTCAGCTGAACGCATCGGGGGGACGATCGGGCTGTTTGATGGTTCGTTCGCTGGTGCTATTTCGCATTATTTGCAGCCATTATTGCTCTTCTCCCATTGACCTATCCTATCGTCATCTGGCCCATGAATGCGACTTTTTTCGTGTTAGTGCCGGGCCTGCACGCGCTGAGCTGTGCTGTCGCAGCCCGGTACTGCTGGTTGTTTTACTGGTGCTGGCATTGCTGGGCTTGCCGGATCTTGCGAACAAGGGAGGGTCTGGTTTGGCTGTCCAAGCAAGACCCAGGCAGGACCTAGACCTAGGCCCCACGAATGGAACGCCTGAACCGTCCTTTTTTTCGTGTGCAGGTGTGATTTATGTTGTTATACTTAGAACTGACGCGGCTAGGCGAGTCTAGAGACGCACAAGGCATTGAACATCGTGGCTTTGCTGTTCTTTTTCGCTTGTCAGCGAAAAGTTTCACACACCAGATGTGGCATTTTGTTTTTAATGCTTGTAGCATGTATATATATATATATGTACATGTGTATATATATACACACATGTGTGTGTGTGTGTGTGTGTGTGTATGTGTGTACGCATGTACCTGTGCATGTGTGTGTCTATGTAGCATGTATGTACGTGTATGTGTGTATATGTCTACATGTGGTGTGCTGTGTTGTGTTAGTGTGCTGTGCGTGTGCATGCGCGCCGTGTATGTAGGCACTACCCCCCCTTCCCCTGCCTCCTCCTGTCGCCGCCTCCCCCTCCCTCTGCTTCACTGTCTACTTCATCGCCTCTGCTTTGCCAGCCGGAGGGGGCCGTCGCGTTCATTTTTAGAGCTTTGCATACGCAAGCCGCACGGGAAAGAAGGGAAAGGGGCGGCCTGCAAAACGAATAGAAAAAGCATCTTGGCTTTTCTTGCTTGCATCCATCTGCCAACTCCCAAAATCTCCAGGTCTTGGCCCCGATTTGGCACAAGAGCGAACTGCTGCAATGTCAGCTTGGAAGAGCCCTAAACCTGACAGGCAGGCAGATAGCGCGAGAACATACCAAGATAGAACCTAGGCTGGGCCTTGCTTGCCTACCTAGCTTAGCCCAAACACGGCGCATTTTTAGTCAAAAGGGCCAAAGGCAAAGCGCCAAAAGGGTAGGGCTTGGAACAGCTGGCCCTCCCTCACGCCAAGAAAACCCTTTGTTTCTTGGATCCAACTCTTTGTCCTAGTTTGGTATGTCTTCCGGTCTCAAGGCTTTTGGTGCCCTTGTAGGCTTTTCTTGCTTATTTCTGCTGCTGCTTGCTAGTGATTTCACTGTCTAGGGTCAGCTCGGCTCATGTTGGCCTATTGAGCACTCGTCATCATTACCAAGGAAACCCTAAAGACACACAAACCCTAATATGTCTTGTAAGTCGTCGGTAACGGACGAGACGAGGAGCGCATTCGACAGGCGCAATGGGAACCGCTGACGCATGTCTTGAGCTGGTGAGGCAGCCATGCGCATGGCCGCCGCGCATTTGGCTGAGGCAGCTGCAAGTATCTTTGTGCAAACCTCTATATTGAGCTATCTCGTGTACGCAGCAAAACAAACGGATCAATGAGACAAGGCGTGTTTTACTACTACAAACGGGCGCTCAAGGAAGCATGGCAGCCCCAGAAGGAGAGGGGGCATGCGAGACTACGCATTATTAAAAGCTACGGTGCAAACGGATAGGGTCGCACATTTCATTTAGCTGCCTGATGCATGCCTCTACCCTCCCCGCAGCCTGACCGCCTATAGACTTACCGCCTCATAGACCTCGGAAACTGGTCTATGTAGACATGTGGTGTGTAGATGGCCATGTCGGGGCGAGTGTTTGGAAGCGATGTTGTAATTCTGAAAGAAGACAAGGAAAACAAAAAGAGCAAGAATAAAAAACAAGCCAGGTGCCTCCAGCCCCCTCCTTCATGAGCACATTTGTACAATAATCACCGACTTCTGCAGTGTTGGACAGTAGGCTTTGGAGTAAGACACAGTGGCAATACAGAGGAAACACTGACAGTGCCGAGACCGAGAGGGACGATGAAGAGATCACGCATGATAATGAGGGCAATGCAGGGCTGAAAATGAGAATGGGACTGATATGCTGACAGAAAGCAAGAACCCCTCCTACTCACGATTTCTGCGGCTTAATCAACACCAAGCGATGGCTAGAGTAGCGCTTCGAGCTCGACTTTCCAGCTACTGTCTATCAGGCAGTTATCTGTACACATCACTATGTCATGTCTACGTTCCCAAGTCTCTCCCTCATATCACTCCATGATGCAGCATGCATGTGCCGCAGGCTCCCTTCCCACCCACCGCCTAGGCTATGACCTACCTACCTGAATTTATGACTCTTGCTCTCAGCTCTTGCGTGGCGTATGGCCGGGAGAATACCGAAGCTATATCAACTGATGCATACACCCGACATCCGTTTGCGCGGGTGTAGTAAGTACTCTCGTTGTGCGATGCAAAGAGGACATAGTAAAGCCCCTTGTGAGGATCCTACTTGTAAACCACCATGAGCCTGTTTGCTAAGACGTGTAGGGGAGGGGCCAACGGGATATAACGAGATAATGAAGTTAAGCAAACAACGACAACGCCATTCAGCCACGCCTGGACACAAAAGGCAAACGGGCAGGGGTTGGATCATAAAAACAAACAGCGTAACAAGAGCACAAAGAGAAGGGGTCAACGAAAAGAAAGAGAGGAAGAGGGCAAGCGCATGTCCTGCCCGCGTGGCCGCATTGAGGTACGACTATGTACCTCTCCTATCGCCCTTTCCGTGTCTTTTGTCTCTTGTCTTGCCCGCGGGCGCTCGCATGACAAGGGGAGCATCTAACGACATCTCTTGTAGATAATACATGACTAGACACCGTTGAAAGGATAAATGAGCTAGCTGTCTGCATATATGAGTACCGCATACTTGGGGGAGTAAGCCCAATGTGGCCCAACTAGCGAATCAGGCGACTGCTATCCCATGGCTTCCTTTTTTCCATTTGTTTGTGCTTGTATATTCTAAAGGACCACACTCCAGGCGGCGACACACTTGACCGGGGCATCTCTGTTGTTTCTAGGGCTCCCCCTATAGTAATTGTCTTTGTATATGTGCTCTATGCAAAACAATGCAGACGGGGCTCATGCAGCTATGAGATGCTGTGGCTGTATGCTAAACAAACAGTCGTTATGTTTGCTCTCAAGAAAAAGACACAATCGAGACATCGGGGAACTCGAGAATTATTTGACGCAATGAGGCGAGAAGCGACGCTGAAGAAGCATTTTATGGTAGCCCAAAAGACGTCAGTTTCCCCATGTTCTTTATGCTCTACAGCACAACCTATAACGCTATGAAGCCCGCCACATCGCTTGCCACCTGATATGCCTCACTTGCTTCTGGACCACCACCTACTACTCGCCCCTACCGCTATACCTATGCGTGAAACACAATTCAAACGAAGAGCTGCATGTAGACGTAAATGTCTCCGTATTTGCAGTATACAGAGCACTGTGGCACCATAGGCAGACTCAACCAACACTGAATGTCTTTGTGTCTGGGTCCGTATGTGCTGAACCTGCCGTGATAAACGGAAAGAAAAAAGGGCGAGTCCTGTGATCAGCGGAGATTGAGCAGGAGCAGCCTGGCAGTCTGGACTACAAAAAGAAGAGGCTGGGCTTGTCGGATATTGCAGAAGTCATGGTAAATGTCCTCAATGCGGTCCAGTTGACCGCTCTACGCTGGTAAAGAGACAAGCAACATGGACCACAGCAGGCCAAAATCGAGTACTGTAGTTTACTTTCCTAGGACTACCAAGATGCGGAGTAATTAATATCAATATAGCTGAGACTTTAGCAATGGTCGTCATAGCTGCCCTCGTAGTTTCGGTAAGCCCACATGCGAAACCGATCGTGTGTTCAGAAACAGCGGTTCAACCAACTCTAGCTTTGAGGCCCAGTGCACAAAAGAAGAGGCTTGTTTGTTTTGTGTCAGATTGACTAGCCTGCCCACAACTTAGACTACTAGACCACCTTGCTTCTATTTTCTGGGCAGCCGGCGTTCGGACAAAAGTGTGGTGGTCTGAGTCTAGATCTGGTTTTGATCCTCCCTGTGGTCAGGGTAGCCGGTTGTGTCAGTGTCGTTCGTCATAGAGAGGGGGTGGGGAGAGAGAGGGAAGGGAGTTGTGGGAGGCAGATAGACTGGGAAATGGCAGGAAGCGTAGTGTTCAAATGGCCTAGGGCTGCTGGCAGACATGTGTATAGTGGGATTGTCACATTTGATTCTAAGCGTACATGTTGCATTGTCATCGATGCTATCACCATCCCAATTGTGTAACAGCAACAACTTTATCGATAGTGCTTATCGATAACATACGCGGCGCTTGAAAGTGGCGCTCGCTCAAAATGTGGCGTATAAACAAAAAGCGGCCATGCTTCTATTAGCTTCTATAGGTTTTGGGGGGGTAATGAACATACCCTACTCGCCTGGAGCATCTTGTCCCTCCCCTAGAAGCTGTGCTTTTTGCTAATGACAACAACAGCTAAAGGTGACATAGAAAGGGCTCGGACAAGAAAGAGACCAGCCTAAGGAGATTTTCCAAAAGCCTCAGGATACGTGTGCAGTCTGTTCCTTACCTTTCTGCCGCTAATCTGTCTGCCGTGAGTGCCGCACGGTGGTATAACATAGCCCGGTCAGGATACTAACAAAACATCGTCACTAATGCAGAACTACCACACCACAACAAGCTAGTCTACATTATAACACATAATGGCTGATGTCTCGCTTTTTGTAGTCTCGGACTACTCTGCGTCGGAGAGGCGCATCACGCCCTCATGGTCGATTGACCAATTGAGGGCTAAGATGGAAACTGTTACAGGCATTCCTCCCTCGTGCCAGCAGATCTCGTACAAAACCCCTAGCGGCGAGGTCATCCCAGTGTCTGCTGCCGATGAGGAAAAAACGACTCTAGAAGGCTGGAATCTGAGCCGCCAGGGAGAGCTGCGTGTATGTGACCCATCCGTCCCTCATCTATCACCCACCGCCCATCACCGCTCCCAGCACAATCGCCTCCCCGCTCTTTACTCGGCTAACCCTCCATCTCTAGATCAACGATACTCGTCCAGCTTCAGCACGCCCCAATTTCACCGACATGTCAAACGTGGAAAAGTACGTCATGCCAGACGATGAATACGATAAGAAGGACGATTCTGTGCGGGCATGGAAGCGCACGCATAAGCTTGGCCGTTTCGACCCCGACGCACCCCGGGCAGAAGCCGAACGACTATCCAGCATGGCCAACGAGATTGAAGAACGCGGTATCAAGGTCAGCCTACGGTGTCGTGTCGGCGGTGATGATGAACGTCGTGGAAGTGTGCAGTACGTTGGTGAGGTGCCGGAGATCTCAGGTGGCACTGGCCCGTGGATCGGCGTGCAGCTGGATGAGCCAGTGGGAAAGAACGATGGGAGTATCAACGGAAAGAGATACTGGGGTGCCGAATCGGCAATGAAGCATGGTGTTTTCGTGCGCTCGGAAAGAGTGGAGATTGGCGATTTCCCGGTGCTAAACGACTTGGAGGAAATGGAGGAAATCTAGAAGCCCTTTTGCTTTCAACAGTGAGATGTAGAGCTCATGCTAGCTCTTACTAAATGGGGTGGATGACGGGGAGGGGGGGGGTGCATATAAGATCATGATTGTGCTAAGATGCTAACAGTGCCCTATACCGTATGTAGCTGTATAAAGTTATCGCTGAACCATTCCGACCCGGCCCGACGAGCTAATGTCACTACTACGGAGCGACGACTCACAAGACCAAAAGCATTCTCTGATTAGCGTTCAGATGATCGCAGTTCCGTCGACAAGAAGAGACAATGGCCTAATACGGAACGGGATTCCAGGGGTCTTTGCGTCTTTTTTTCTTCTTTTATTACGCTACGTTCCTTCACCGCCTTGGGGAGGGATGACGACGACGGCGCCTACATAAAAGCGTAGTTAGGCATAGCACAGAAAGACAGGCCCAGCCAAGCCTGCCTGCGTCTTGGAGTAGCTTACTTACATCAAGGAGCAAGATAAAAGAAAGAGGCGGAGCTTGCAAGCACCGATCCAGGCCTAGAATTCATGTCCAACGAAATCTACAATAAAACCCCGTGCGTCAGAAACAAACAACGCCCAGGAGGCTAGACTTCAGGTGTGTTCAATGCCCGTCCTGTCTTTCCGCCCGCTTTCGGGGTAGCTTGTTTCAACCTAAATCTTGCCTAGAAGCGGCAAAAGGTGTTCCTATTTTATTCTTTCGATTTTCTTCGACGACAATCCGGACTGGTCGGAAAACAAGTAAGCCGAGCTATTCCAGCGAAGACTTTTGAGGAAACGGACGAACAATATTATTTCACATGACAGCTTTTGCGCCCGTGTTCCTTTGTAAAAGGGAAGAAAAGAGGCTTGTTTGCTGATCATGCAGTTCTGGGAAATAAATGCTTGAAAACAAAAGAGGACTCGTAAAAAGGGGCTATGCTTGATGATTTCGATGCTTCCTACATCTTCCTACCCCCAAAAACAGAAAGCAGCCTCTCCTCTTCACTTGTTGTTGTCGTCCGGAATATCAAGTCCAATCGATCCACCTGTCCTTGGCCGGGACTTGGGCTGGCTCCACAAGCCAAGTCCGGGGCAGCCGCGCTTAAAGGCAATTGCCTTGAACAGCAAGCAAAAAGGCAAGAACTAACTAGCCACCAGCCAACAAACAAACTAGCCAATGGTTTTTACGGCAGCGACAGAGACAGTTGCAGTAGGAGCTGGAGGAAGCAATATCAGGAAGCAAGAGCAGCGCGCCCTTCCTTCTCCTCCATCTGTGCAACCATTCTCCTCAATGGGCTGTTGCTGTCCAAAGAAACCCGGGTGGGGTCGCATGCAGAGACAAGCAAGAAGCAAAATGCAGTAGTTGCAGTAATTACAGCAAAAATTCAGCAAAGACAGGGCAGGGCTGGCGAGGCAAGAAGGCCTGGCCAGGGAAGAGCAAGGTCAAGAAGGTGTGTATGGAGAAGGAGAAGCTGGTGGCTGTTTGTACTTGCATATTGTATCAAGTTTCCTCTTGGTAGTTACGCTCAAACAAGTTTCAATCAGATCATGCCTTTGGAGAACTTTTACTTTACTAAACAATTCCTGTTCCTTTGTTCTCTTTTGTTCTCTTTTAGTTTTCCTTTTATCCCTTCTCCTCTTTATTCCCCTCATCATCGTTGCCACTGCTGAATCTTTCTGTCCTTTTTATTCTGTTTTTTATTTTTCATTTTCATTTGTCCTTTGCGCACATTACTATAACCTCGAGTCTTGCGCACCTTCCTCGCTCCAACCGCACTCCATTTAGTTCCCTTTTATTCATCACTCTTATTTCAGACTGTCTTGTGGTTGGGTCCCTGAGTCTTTCTTTCCCCCCGCCGCCGCGACATGGCCAAAGCTCTTTCTTAATCGATGCGTATATGCTATGTTTAATCGGCCAATCTACTCTGACTACACGCAATAACGCTGCTCTTATACTCGACGTTCTGTCTTTTAGCCTCCTTTTCCGTCTTATTTGCTCTTCCATTATTCTGCCGCTGGTGCTGCACCGGCCCACTGCGCTGCTTATAATTACATAGTGCACCGCCGACGTCATTGCTGACTGTAAGGCCTTGCCTACCAGGGCTTGGTTTCATCACCAGCGCCGGAAACACGCCTACCCGCCCTCTTGACTCTGTTCTAGTATTTAACAGCTGCGCTGCACTCTTACTTGCTGTGTCTTTGTTGCCCCTCCTGTTTTCTCCCGTCTTCTCCTGTCGCTATCCTTTGTTACATCTTTATATACTATGACCGGCCTAAGATCTCTGTGTCGCCACCTGGTGCTGTTGGCCCTGGCGCGCTCCATCTCGCTTGTTTGCGCAGAGGCTTCAACAACCGCCCTTACCGAGACTCCAGACTGGGCTTCAGATTCTTCCATGTACATCTACTTGAGTGACCGAGGGTACTCTGACACTTACTCTGTTATTCCCTTAACTACAGCCCAAGGGCTGAATGAGAGCCAGCCCACACGAAATGTATGCACAACCATGCAAACCCTCCCCCTCCCTCCCCCTCCCACCCTCACATCTCTCTTCTCAAGATCTGGACCCTGGCTAATATTTTCGACAGAGAATATCTCTCTCCGGCCCTTTGACCATCGTCAACGCCTCCAACTTTGAAAACTTTGCAGCTTCGTCAATTGAAATCATATATCTCTCATGTAGCGGCGACACTTCTTCCAATACCTCTCCCAACACGATGCTCAACGCCATGATGGCCCAAAAGCCACTTGCAATACTTTTGTACAGTACCAAAGCAAATTACTGCTCATTATCATTTACCGGCGACCTCGAATTCAACCGAATTTTTACAGTCTCTTCTATGTCTGCCTCAGTCGACATCCTGAACTCTATCACAGACTCGGCAGACTCGTTACAAGCACAAATTTCCGGCATAAATGCAAAAACAAACAGAACCCGCGATACTGGAGAGCGCAGATCAGGGGGATCTGCCATCGCCATGAGTCTCCTATACGGCATCACGGGCATCATATCACTTCTCTTCCTTATTATTGTCAGCACAGGCGCTGTCCGGGCCCACAGATATCCCGAACGCTATGGGCCTAGGGAAAGCTTGGGCAACCAGCCCGGACAAAGCCGTGCACGCGGTCTTGCTCGTGCAGTTCTTGGGACTCTTCCCATCATCAAGTTTGGCGATCCAGTACCGCCAAAGTCAGAGCGCATGAACGACGTCGAGTCTGGCCCCAACATCATGTTTCCTGCCCCTGTTGCTAGGCGCGACTCTTCAACACAAGCTGCAACTGTTCCGCTAGCGCCTTTGTCGCCCGTTGCTTCGGAATCCCAAGTCGCCAAGACCAAAGAAACCCAGTCCGAAAACGAAAAGCAGCCACATGATACTGCTGCTGGGAACAGCCAATGCAACCAGTCCAATGCAAGTACCAAAACCAATGGCGACAGCAATAGCAACCACAATAGCAACGACGACGACAATGACCATCTTGGTTGTTCAATTTGTACCGATGACTTCCAGGTTGGCGAGGATGTTCGCGTGCTTCCATGCGACCATAAATTTCACCCAGCCTGTGTTGATCCCTGGCTTTTGAACGTCTCTGGCACCTGTCCCCTTTGGTAAGCTTACTTACTGCCTCTCGGCTCCATTTCTCCCTTATTTGCCCATCACATTCAAGACTTGCCGCAAACAGGGAAATCTGCAACGGCAACCCAAAAAATGCACAAAAGTCTTCGAAAATTAGAACTGAAACTGACATAAGCCTATTTTCCACTGCTCAGCCGCTTCGATCTCAACACCAACTCTCACATCAGCCCCGATGATGCTAGCGAGACCCATACCATTCTCCCCCCGCCTCTGGACCGCTCACATGATGATGACGACAACGATGAGCCTTTGCCTGACCAGTCGTCCAGCCGACCTGAGCCCGACCATCACCGAAGCCCAAGCCAAAGCCATCATCGCACATCTAAATTCCTTGACTTCCACCGTCTTCGAATGGCTACAACACGCGATGAACGGATCCAGATTCTTCGGCAACTGCGTAATCGCACATCTTCCATGGCACATGCTAGTAGCAACAGGGACTTGGGCCAGGGCTCGGGTCATGTGACTATCAGTAGTGAGGCAGGTGCAAGCAACGGCATTCCAACAAATGAAGACCAATCTCAAAGACACTCTCTTGCTGAGAGATTCCGCGATCGATTTAAGATCCGGACGCGTGTCCATGCTCAAGACCAAGCCGCTCCCGGATCATAGTCGGACCAGGCTCATGTCTGGCTTTCCCCCCATTCTTTTTCTTGTAAATGAGGTATCCAGGCCTTCATTATGTTCTATATTCTATTCATGTGGTGCACGTTTGGGTGGCATTTCTGTCTGACATTTGTTTTTCTCATTTGATTTCTGGAGAGGACCTTTTTCTTTTTTTCTTGTTCTTTTTTCATGTGGCGCACATCAAACTAGGCGTTATGGGCATGTCGGCATTTTCTAGGGGCATGGGAATGGCGTTTTTCCTAGGCTATGACATTGTATATATCCTGTCATGATCTGTGCTAGCACTCACAATCCAACGCTCCATTCTGCCGTTACGAGCAGTCTGCGACCGCTGGATGAACGACTTATCAAGAAGTCTCATTTACTGCCTACAGGAACAACCTACATTGATAGACACGTAACGATGTACGTGATGCAGAGATGTTCTCCCATAAACAACAGGAGTATTAAAGGAAAGCCTTGGCTAAGCCTTAGATTAGGAACATGGGATTAGATTCATCAGAAAGCAACTCTCAAGACACAGTCTCATTTGCCTAGACGAGCCGGCCAATCACAGGCCACAGGGGATCAATAATAGCGTTGGCCTGTGTAACGGCTGGATACACTTGCTGTGTAATGTGTGTCTTAGAGCAGACAGCAAAGCAAGCAAAGCCCATCAAGCCACAGAAAGGCCGCTGTCTCTTCTTCATGCGATCTAGTAGAATTGAGATGGCTTTTCAAAATCTGGATTCTACTATTTAACGCACCGCCCGCTTCGTAGCAAGCTGTCCCGGTCCAGCTGTGAATAGCTCTCGAGGGGCTGTTCATGCACATGCATATGCATACACTATACAAACCATGAGGCGCCTGTAGAGAGCTATTAAGATATTTCTGAGCCAAGTCTTGGAACAAGCAGAGAGTAGGAAAGACAATGGTTTTTATTCTCGCCTGTCGGAAGCTCTCGAGTCTAAGGTTGATTTATCACTCACTCTGTTCCTGAGTCTCTTAGATACCATAGTTAGAACCCTTTTGGCATGTCTTGTTGCCTCCTTCGCTATATACTGGATCACACTGAGCTTCTTGCTGATGAATAGTACACGCGCCGACTTCTCCCTACCTCGGCCGCTGAATGCATGTCTTGGCCATGTGCGCCATTGTCCCATCACCATAAGTCTTGTATCAGCCTTTAGACATAGACCCCATTCTAGACAAGGAGGCTAGGCGTTCCTATTGCATGTCGTGTCAATGTCGAACGCATTTTCTATCAGTATATCCGGCTGGCCTCTCTCGTCCTTTTTCTCTAGTTTTCTTAATTTTCCTTCTCGTCTCCTGGCTCTTCTGAGTTTCGCCTTACGCTTGCTAGTGACCAACACCCACTTTCTTTTCCGCTCTCTTGTTTTCTCTCGCTCGGCCATTGCTTTCTAGTCGCCAGGAAAGTCGCAAATTTATTCATTTTCTCTCTAACAATACAATGAACTCGGCAGCAAATTCTCCGACCCATACCCGTGATGGAACTGCACTGAGCCATTCCTCCGAGCCACTAGGAGGGACGGTCATGAATGTCCTTCTGGCTTTGGTGTCAACGACTGTTATCACAGCTTTTCTTGGTGCGCAAGACCTTCGATTGTCATGGCTAGTATTTTTGGTGTAGTCTAGGCTGACACCCTGTAGTTCAACGCAGCATGAACATCAAACACTGGAAGCGACTTCCATATGTTGTATGGCGTAAGTCACTCTCTCCAGAAGCTCATACGGGCGTGCTAGAGTATGCTCTCTCTAACGGTCCTAGTTGTCTTTGCCATTTACATCGACTCGTACTGCTTCGTCTTTGCTACTGCCGTGCTCCAGCTGGCCTTTGGTGTCAACTCCGCGTATTCCGTGTGCTCAGGTGCAATCTTATTATGCCTAGTGTGCTATATAACATCTAAAGTAGGTGCACCTAGCACCTCTATCTGCCGCTCTATCATTGAACTAACCTTTGTATGCTTTAACAGGTAGTAAGCGACGATGATTTCTACCTGCTCAACATGTTCTTCATAAAGCCATACTCCTTCTAACGCTCATATACGGGTTTACAGTTTATCTATCTCTTTCTTGTGGAAAAGGCGGTGAGTCCAGATATCTCTCTCATGTCGATATCTCCATGTCCTCAGAACAACTCACTCATGGTTCTCGCAGTACATTATCCGAGGGTCTACAAAACCGCGACTGAAGTCAAAGCTGTACTGCTTCAATTGCTTCTTCATGCTTGGTATGATTGGCTCCTATCACTTGGGCTCTATCATACGCTAATCAAGACTCTGTAGCTATATATGTTGTGGTTGCAATACTCAACTTCGTTTTGTAAGTCATGGTCTTGGTGATTTGTTTTCCCTATTATACCTACTAACACCGCTGCAATTACAGTCGTATTACGTACATAGAAGACGGAGTTTGTGTTATTGGCATGCGAGACGTGGCCATGATCCCTCTCATTTCATTTGATGCTGTAGTCAACGTCTACTTGACAGTCATGTTTCTATTCCCGCTTAAACGTGAGTGTCCCTGCACCATTTGTATCGGTTGGTCTCGACAATCTAACGCACCAGACAGGACTCTACAGCTACAGCTGCTCTCAACGAACTCCAGCGCAGCTGCGCCTCCGTAGTGTTGCTACCCGAACCTTTATCGGGGCCGTATGCACACTAGTGAGCAGTATCACGTAAGACAGTCCTCGACCTATAGTTCCAACTTGTATAACTCTACTAACCGCTCACGGCAGAAATCTCACGGTACTTATGGCTCTTAGTGGCGAGCCAGGCTGGATCTGTCTGATCTGCTGCAACAGTGACAGTAAGTCCACGCTCAATTAACCGGTTCCTCAACTATATCATGTTCATGCAAATAACACTTCGCTTCAGTTCTCTTCTCCGCCCTCGTAATCCAATGGGTGACTTCCAAGGACAATGCAGGCACCTCCGACTCTGTCAACAGACCTAACTGCTCCGCAGATCATACCAATGGCGATTCCGAGGACCACGCGCTCTCATATATTGACAAGTCAGACAACCTGCGTAGCCGCAGCATACGCCAGTCAACAGGTCACGGTAACGATGGGCCCGGCTTTACTAGTGCCAGTGGAAGCGGAAGCAGAGGTCCAGCAGTCTCTCACAGCGGCCCATACAGCGGCCATTCATGTCCCAACAGCCACACCGCCACCGCCCGTGCCGCTACAATCGACAATGTCTCCTTGTCTTCGGATGACAGCGATATCAAGTATCCCAGTCCCCGCCTTCACCGCCATCCACTACATGCCCAAACTCCCGGTGCTGTAGTTGTCACCACTACCATCCAGCGCGAGAGCAAGCCAACAGAAGCCTTCCTTGATGGCGCCGACAACGAGAGATTACTAGCTAACGTAGCGCAAAAAGGACGCAACGGGCGGTTCGAAAGACCGGGAAGTCTAACGGCTGTGAGTAGTGGTGGTGCTGGAGGAAGCAATGCCGTTATCGCCGCTGCAACAGTAACCACGGAGCAAAGTGACCGGCCCGGAGAGGGAGACAGTAGCTTGCAGAAGTCATACCTAAGACATTCAAGCCGAACGAAGACTGTGACAGCGCAAGCAAAAAACAACATCGGAGTTGGTTTGTAGTCATGCAGAGGGGCTTCCGATTGTGCGTCTCAGGAATTCATGTTTATAGTTTTACTCAATACCGTTTAATACTGCTGATAAATCAAGGGGGTGGGCAAAAAGGGATCTTTATAGTAGCGGATGTAAGACCAGACAGTGATGCTCTAGTAAAATAGAAACGTTCTGAAGGTGAAAGAGAGGATTGACCAAAAAGAAAACAAGCGACGTGGTTGACATACAACACCGAGGATTCGCATGTGGTCACCCACCATACTACTGGTTCGGCGCTCTGTGGCTTGACTAGGGGGGAGCAGACGGGACCCCGTATTTTCCACAGGCTATGGTCGTATGTTCGGGAAATACAGGTCTTATCGAACATTATAAGGTATCTATGCTTGCTGGCGCACCATTTTCACCTCGAACGGAGCTACCCTGGAAACAGGGCACATAGCTCTAGGCAAATGGATGGAGGTGGCAGACGCAGAAGCACACGGAGCACATGAGGTTGCAAAGCGGGCCACTACATACGCAGACGCCGAGGAAATCTGGCTCTGTCTAGACAACCAAGGGGTAGTAGACCGCCTACACAACCAACAACCAGCAAACACAAACCAGCACAAGGCCAGGAGCAGAAGGAGATGTCGAGGGGGATCGGAAGGTGTAGTTCCCGAGAGCCCTTTCTCCTAACGATCAAGGACTACCTCCAAAATAGCGGCAACCGCTTCGCCGAATCGAGAACAAAACCGATGTACTCCGCCAGAGACAACACCCCTGGTAGATAGCCGTTGGCCTCACAGACCAGACTATTATATAGGCAGGACACCACGACCCAAAAACACCAGGCAACCAATCCTAGAACCACACCCAGCAGGGACGCCTTCGGGCAGCGGCGGGCAGAAGAGTCTCCTAGCTGCTAAGCCGGTCTCTAAAAAGTCATAGGAGATACTTGGAGCTGATATACACCTGCAACCGCTGACTACCCGGAAGTGGTAGTGGAAGACGGCATCAACCACTCTGCCTCCGTCTAGAGCATGCCGTCATATTGCTGTGGAAAACCAGTAGGTAGACGTTAAATAACACAAACAAAACAAACAAACAAACAAACAAACACACAAACAAACAAACAAAAAATGCGCCCAATTTTTCGAAGTATCGCGAAACAACAGGAGGTAGATGTTAAATATTGCAATAGCGCCTACTTTTTGCCCATAGTAAAGGTAACTCGGTCTGTCAAGACGAATGCCAAGGCTAAACCTTCACAGAAGACAGGCTTCTATAAAGCATGAAAGCAGCAAGTCATATTTCCAAGTACCGCTCACCAACAAGAGAGGATCAGACAGAGGCTCTGCTATGGTGATGAGAATGGATTAGGTACTAAGAGATTCCTTTTCCTATTCACTAGATGTGGGAACCAAGGAAAAAGGAATGTCTATAAAAGAACAAAGCAACTGAGCTATGCTGAGACCTATTCCTGTACCTACGAGACCGATGGCCCAAAAGACCTAGTGCTCGATATGTGCGCCTTTCGACTGCGGTAGATAAAGAGAGCTGCTAACCTTAATTTTGGTCTCTGGGAAGCCGCAGAGATGGCTTGAAATCCATGAATACCTGCCATCGCTGACTGCCTGTAGGGGAAGGCATGGCCATCTCTCAGCCAAATGCATGGCAAAAAGCTGTCATGATGAAGGACATACAACACTAGGGATTCCCACGTGGTCACCCACCATAGTACTAATCCAGCGCTTTGTAGGTTAACTAGGGGAGAGCGGACGGGATCCCGTGCTTTCTACAAGCTATGGTCGTATGTTGCGAGATTCTGGAGGTATCGGGTCTCATAGAGAACGTTCTCATCTCGCAAGAAACACTCCAACTCAAGGAGTACACCTTCACGCTCAGGACTGAACTTGGAGGGTTCACACAGTCCAAAACTTTTCCTTTGTTTTTTGTTTTTCCTGCGTTTCTGTCCCTTGGACAGACTGGTGACTGTGG
>JAZBQP010000036.1:0-112949 GCA_038407015.1 Ceratocystis ficicola | reverse complement strand
GATCAGTTGGAACTACCCTATTCACCTCCGCTCTATCCTCAATCGAAGGAGATCCTGTCCACCCCGATCTTTGGTTTGTCGACTCCTGTGCTTCCTTTCACATGACTGGAAACAGGAGCCTGCTCGCAAATTTCAAACCAATCGAACGAATGCCCATCGAAGGATCAGGAGGCATGCTGTATACACAGGGTGTAGGTAGTATCACGATCAACACCAGAACGTCTACAGGCACAAAAGTCCTGCTCACACTGGAGGACGTCCGACTTGTCCAAGGACTCACCAAGAACCTGATCTCTATATCACAACTATGGCAGAATGGGGGAGTGTACTTTGACCAGTGGGTTCCAGCACTGAAGGGTCCTCACTCTGAGGAAGAACTCGCTATCGTGCGCCCACTAGGGGGAGTTTACCATATTCTGGGCTTTGCTAAAACCTAACCAGTACCATCAGCATTTGCTACTTCTGCTCAAAACAGACCCCAGCTAATCGAGCGATCTGATACTACTCCGACAAAACTTAGCCTCTGGCACCGCCGTCTGGGTCACATCTCTCCGTCCTACATTCAGAAGGCAGCTTCCAGAGCCAATGGACTAGACATATCAGACGCTGATGTACAATCAGGAGATAAGTGTACCCCGTGCTGGACGGCAAATCCGGCCAAAAGGTCCTATGCTGCTGCGTCCGAAGCACGCACACAGAGGTTAGGTGAGCGAATCCACGCAGATTTGATCGGACCCATCACTCCAGCATCGTCAGAAGGGTATCGCTATGTCCTTTTGATCATCGATGATGCAACGAGACATGTTTGGACGAAATTCCTTGCCACCAAACAGGCAGACGAGATCGCTGAACACCTTCTGAATCTGGTCAAAATAACATTTCGACGGACACATCAGAGCCTTCCACGTCGACGGGGGCACGGAATTTAAGTCCCTCTTAAAAACCCCGGAACAGCAAGGAACGGAGGTGCGGATAACACCGCCAGTTCCATCGGCGCCTTCTGCCCACACTCCTTCAGCTCCCACTCCACCTGACGATTCCTGCGGAACAACGGCTTCACCAGAAGAAATTGACACTGTCTCGAGCGATGTGGACATGATCCACGAACGTCAATCTACTCACCCTATAAGAAGCCGTGCTGTCAACCGGCATCCAAGGATTCGCAGAATGGTCGCACAGATTGCTGCCGGTATTTCTGTTCAAGCAATCAGAAAACAACGGAATTTAGCGCTCCAGTCGAGACAGGCCGCTGAAGCGGCTGCACACGCCGCACAAGCAGCTGCGAATGCAGCTCAAACAGCGTCAAACGCCACCGAAAACTCGGTCATTGCAAAAGAACAAGCGAATAGGGCTGCTTTAAATGCTCGAACATCTGTTGATCAGGCGGGAGAAACGGCTCGGTTTATCGATGCACGGGCTGCTGAGCATCTGCTCGCAATCGAAAGGGCGTCTCGAGCGACTCAAGTAGAAGTCGGCATTGAAGAACCTCTATCACCTCCTTGTTCCACCGCTCATCCTGCAAGTATTGAACACTACAGTGATGAGACTCATGGTGTAGTTCCTCGTCGAAGTCAGAGGCTTGCTGAACAGAATTAATGGCGCTCCGAACAGCGGCTTATCTCCGAGAGACCTCAAAGTCCTCTCTCAGATCCAATGGACATGTCAAACTTTGCCTTCGCACTCTCCACCATCTCCTCTGATCCAAACACCTATCGCCAGGCCATGAAAACCGAGAACTCGACTCTCTGACAGGAAGCTTGCAATCAAGAGATGAACGTCCATCTTCAGATTCCCACTTTCAGTTACAAGGTCCTCCCTACGGGCGCGACGGTCCTGCCGTCACGGTGGGTACCTCGAACAAAAGAAACTCCTGGGCAACCGGGCTGCCACAAAGCACGATGGGTAGTTTGTGGCAACTTCAAGCTCGCATCGGGATTTGAGACTTTCTCTGCAGTCACCAGCGCTGACACACTTCGAACGATCTTGGCTATAGCAACCATCAACAAATGGAACATTCGGGAGGCCGACGTCACCACTGCTTTTCTTCACGGCAAACTCAATCCTAGTGAGAACATTTATGTCCGTCTTCCCGACGGATATCGAAAACAAACCAAGGATGGAGATGAGCTTGTAGCAAAGCTTCAAAGGGCGCTGTACAGTCTTTGACATGCTAATATATTTCGATACTCGTCATTTGCTGCCACATCATAGGTAACGTAAGGTTGCCCATGCTTGAAACTTTGCATTATTTCTGGTATGAATCAACCTAATTATACAATGATAGTTACCTCAAACAAAAATGACAAGTATCAAAGTTAGAGTTCGTTACACCTTGAACTTGAACTTGATTATATTTAAAAGAGTTCGTTACACCATTTTTAATCATTAAGCTTGGGGTTCATGGCAATTCAGCAGAAACGCCATGGATAGTAACTCCCATGGGATACCTTTGTGAATGTAGGATTGGGGTTTTTGGCTTCTCTAAGCATATAAAGGTTCAATGAGATCACCAAATTGTCAGACTACAGTCGAAGTAACGAGTCAAGTCTTCAATTGTGTCAAACTTATGTGACGATTTAGGATTAGTTTAGCTGGCAAGTGACACTATTAATTTAGGTAGCAACGTTTTTTAGGATTTGCAATATGGCAGGGTGAATGTGAGCTTCTTTACATTAGTTACAGATCACTTCATATTTCATGTAATAGCCTCTGATACGACAAGCACTTTAAGCACATACGAAGCACTCATCACATCTCTGCTTATAAGGGTTTCAGACTTTCTAAGGCCTAGCCCACAAGAATTTTTCACACATGAGTTTTCTACATACGTACTAGCTCATGAATATTATAGTATACAGTTGCGTAAAGCAGTTTGTTGTCCTTTTTACATAACATACATCATGAGCATACGGTGAATCCAAGTGTACGTTGCTCCTTTCCCTTCTACACCTAACCTTTCACCTAGCTGATAAAATGCTAGCCACTAAAGAAGGCGTGAAAACCGAATACCGAGGCTAGATCCCAATGGCGACCGCTGGTTTATCTTTACTAGGCATCCCACATGATCTATCGTGATCAAGCCTGAAACTAGCGACCATTTCTTGCTTCTTTACACTACCTGACACGTGCTGCTGGCTCTATACTAGCCATTGTTGAATACATCGCCGAGGATCACGGGAAAGCAACTGCTAGAACATGACTAGGCCATCATGCTAGGCGGGAATACGATCGCATGACCCAGAATATTTCATAACATGGCTAAGCCGGCGTACGGGCAAGAACAAGCAACTATAAGCCTAAGAAGTTGAAGTCCTCAGGGAGAGAAGAAGGAGACGATTTAGAGGAATAAGCAGTTTCTCACAATAGCTTCTAGAGGGGGGCAACCCTTCATTTAGACTTGGATCTCTACTGGTCACATTTGTAGGCTAATGGAAATGCTGTACTTTCGTAGCTATCACGGCTGTACCTTGTGAGAAGCTGGGCAGGGCTGAGACTAGACAGTCTCTTGAAATATCTCGCGTTGCGTGTATAAATACTCTAATGTAATCACCTGGCTCCAAAGGTATTTCTTCCCTCCCTACACCTCTTCAGTATGGATTTCCTATGCATCTCCAAACTTGCTTGGACAACCTAGATGCGACTAGCCCGCAACCTGCAGTCAGCACACCGTTCATTGGGTCTGTACACTCCTTGCTGCAATACCCCTGTCGCTGCCTGCACTTGGCTACATACATGCAGTACGTACTGCGCAATGGCGCAGGCTAGCATTATCTCTCAGGTTGTATTTTACGCAACTATACATGTCTGCTGTCGTTAGGGACTCAGCCAAAATGAAGCTACCTTTAGGCTCTAGATCTTCTACTATCACTGTTCTAAACTAACAAGCAGCTCATGAAGCTGGATGTGCGACCTTCTGCCTAGTTGCACTATTGCGCCATACGTGTGTAAGACATGTACGTCTTCGAAAAGTAAAGAGTGGTTGAGGCCACCTCGATAATCAAGACAGTTGTGGAACAGCTCAGCCTTTCAATTATCAGGCTATTCATTCGGATGTTAGCATCCGGCATGAAAAAGTCTTCCGCATTACCCCACCCCCAGCTCCTTCAGGGTCTTTTAGAACGAATGGTCCGCTGTGATCAAATCTTTCGGCTCAAAACACGAGATCCTTCCTGAAGTCCACTGTGTAGACAGCGAAGTACACTCTCTCGAGCTTACTTCACCAAGTTTTACTTGTCCATCACCTCTAGGATGTCCTGGAGAAAGCTTGTTGGTTCCAGAATTCAGGCTTTACCATGATATACATACATCGTGAAGTCTTATCTAGATTATCCACCCCCACATACGCATAATTTCGATGTGCTGTACTCCTATCCTAACACTAGCCGAATAGGCTGTTAGCATACATTGCCTACTGGTTTCATCAACAAGCACTAGCCAAAATGTGTGGCCCAAAAAGTCCCTGCTTGCTCCACGAAGAGAGGCCTGTAGGCGAGGCGATCCTTGTCAAGAATCCCTACAGCATCTTTGATGGTGTAAAACCAACAAAACTTGAAACTTTGTTCATGAGACTTATTTCGGCTTCGCTATGTTTGCGTAGTTATCAACATCCTAAGTGCCTCGACGGCAAAGTGTTTTATAAACGTGAGCCTTCACCCATAATGTCGTAAAGACAAGTATGTTCCATCCCGAATCGAGATAGATCCCCAAGGCTTGAATGTCATCAGCAGTGTCAAGAATGAGAAGCTGTCTCTTGGCCGTTTAGATTCTCAGAAGTGTTTTCTGGAATCCTTGGTCCCACCCACACTGTCAACCAGCTCCTCACCAACAAGGGTTTGAAAATTTAAATTCCGCCATACAGATAGATGTACGGACAACGTCGCCGAGACTTTCTTTTCTCAATTCATGCGTAAGTCTAGCGCTACAGGCAGCTTCCTAGCCCACAAATGTACTGCCTGTTTTATGCTGCTGTAGGGATAGTGCCAGGATGACAAGGAAGGATAATATAGAGGCTTGTGCATAAGTTTGATAGTCTGCCAGAGTGTTATGTTCTCTCGTTAACCTTCTAGCTGCACAATGTGTCATTGTTCGAGCCTGAGCGCATGATCCTAGCTCAATTCGAAAACCGTGCCATTGCCCGCTAGTTCTACCCGCCGTGATAGATTATTAGGAGCATTGGCTATTGCTATGGCCTGAATGAATCTTTCAACAACTTCTCTATTTTCTGCAAGATAGTTGCGAGTATGAGAGGATATCTTGCTTGCCTGCTTCCAGTCCGAAAGCGTAATGTCTTTGAGGCCATTTTCAACGTTGAACCGATAATAGCCCCCAATACTGCTGTACTTCGTTTGCAGTCGCAAAGCAGCAGTTTTAGAGGTAGTGGCCATACTCGCTAGAGCTTTGATAATCGAGATTCGTTTGTCCTTGATCTCGATGACATCCCCAAGACCTGTGCCAATGCTTAGAATTGTCATCTCGCGGCCTGGGTACACATTCTTGGTCTCTTCAATAAGAGCCTCGCATGGATTGTTGTGGCCAAATCCAGCGTCGATAAATTCAATTTCGTCTCGGCCGACTTTGATTGACTTGAAAAAGGAGGTTGCTGCAGACGTCGCTCTAGCCACCTCCCAGATCTTAGATGTAGAGAAGCTAGTAGAATCATCGTATGTCGTGAAGAGAGTTGGCAGTGCTTCAACGTTGGCTTTCGTTATCGCTAGGACAACACTGAATGGTAATAATGAAGTGTTAGGCACATGAGCATCGGGTTCACCGGGCCAGGACTTACGTTTTGGTGCATGACTCGTCATGTAGCCGCTGGTCCTCATGTTTGCAAAAATTAGCCGTAGACTTGCCCATCTGTCGGTGCTCTACACAGCTTTGCATCGTGCAGTTTTCTCGAATCGCTCGTTTGATGGCGCCCTCTAGTTTCTTTGCCGAGAAAGCGCCGGAGGGAGATACTGGGAAACACCTTCTCCGTTTGGGAGTGAACGCTGTTTCGGCAAGCTCTCTGTAGGTCCGAATGCATTGGTCGACCGTCATCCTCAGCCGGCCAAGCATGATGGCAATGATGCTTTAAGACAACTATAATGAGCCAAGAATTCCATAGTAATTGGTAAACATAGTGAGAAACATACCCTCCGGTGCTTGTACCGCCAATGAGGTCAAATCTATCGCAAGGCCTTGGGACTTCGGACAAGCCCTCAGCAACCTTGATTTTCTCCATGATTTTCTCAAGGATCAGGAGGCTAGATAGCCCACGGATACCACCGCCGTCTGTGAGAGTTAGCAGGCAGTAGGATAAGTTGTCAAGATCCTGGAAACAACATACCAAGAGAAAGGACTTTCACCGGCTGGCTAGTATTGGGGCTCATATTTGCTTAGTTGACAAATAGGTCGAGAGAATCACAAATGGTGAATTTTGTGGGCGAGGTTCAAAGGATCCACAGTAATGAAAAGAAGTTAATCAAGTGAGCAATGCGAAATAGTTTCAGGTGCTGGTGTGCAGACAAGGAGCAAGAACAAGGGATAGAAAATGACATGATATTGCAAGGATGCCCAACAGAGAACATCGGTGATTATGTACATTTATCTCTAAGCGCCCACTTATGTGGCCATATCGGAAAGGCAAAGAACGCTATAAAAGCTAAAACAGAACACAGCCAAAGCTTTAGTCGGTTGGAACCAATAGTTCGACCCACTCCCAACCGTGGGGTTGGCCGTTTCATCCACAGGCCCTGTTTGTAAATAACACGATCAACCTAGCCAGTTAGTTACTTGCCTACCTACAGACTTTGTAAGAGATCACTGATTGTTAAGCGCCTTGTTTGTCCACAAAAGGTCTCAGATCTCGGACCTCATTGATGCTTTCCCATGAGAAAGTGCTTTCGTCTCATCCAATCATGAACTGGGCCAAGGATATTGTTATTTCTCATAGAAAGTCATGTGCAGATTCTATAGCTCTTTCATGTTCACCCCTCTTAGCAATACAATGACCAGCTCTAATATCAGCCCAGTCGCTTATCTTGGTTTGTACATGTTTGCCTTTTTCCTATTAGACAGCCCTCCCGCTATTTCCCATCACTACATTGGCCTTGGCCCGCTCTGAAGCACCCCTCAACTTGTTTGTAACTCTTCGTTCCTAGCCCAGTCGTCCATTAATGTTTTTGGTAGTTTTAGTAATATTTCCAGGCTGATTCTCTTTGCACTCATGGGTCGAGAGATAGGGAAGCTTGTGTTAGGCTACATTAAGTGCAAACTCGGCCATTAGTAAGAACATCAGCTAGTATAGGCCTCAGGCTCCAAGCTTGCGATTCTTCATCCAGTGGACAGTCATTGACTCTTGCCCTCAGTCTATGCCTCGAATCCTCTAGCCACTGCCCTAACTAAGCCAGGAGAGTGAAGCCTGCTTGCTCTTGATTATCATCACCCCTTACGGCTTTCATGGCATTCTGTTAGGCATAAGTCGTTGGAGCTTTCTACTAGGTTATGACGAGAAAGTGCATGAAGAGTGGTGACAAATTTCCAGCCTAGTAACATACTCCGCCAGGCTTGTCCAACGGTCAGGCGCTGAAGGCTAATGAAGTAGGGTAAGCTCTTATTGTCAGATGGTGCACTACTTCAAATTCATCTAGCCAAAAGAGCAAGCACCGGAATGGATAGTTGTGTGCTTCTGCAACCAACGCCTGGCCAGTGTCAGCACATGGTCAGGCTGTTCTTATTGTACAACCCGAAGGACCTCTCTCTACCAAATGAGAATGCACTGAAACATGCTTGCATAGAAAGTGTGCTGCAGCGAAGGCTTTTCCCAAGGCCTTCCCACTTCTCGCTTCTTCTTCTTTCAATTCAAAAACTATTGTTCTCATTTTTGCCCAGGAGTTGACTAGGTCAACAAGTTAAAGTGCCTACGAAAGTTACACAAGCCTAGCAACATCTTCACTGTCTAGACAGAGCCAGTCTCATGTCTTTTTTGCAGAGATAGTTGCTATCCCCTTGGAGTGTCTTAGAATTTAACCAGGCCTGAGGTTCTAGCCTATTGTAGCAATTGTGAGGTGCTTTCTACTCAATACTACATCGATCCTAATGAAGCGATTTTAGCTTGGCTAGTCCCTTTCTCTCTGTTTCCAAGCTAAGAAACTCCTCCAAGCTCCTCAACAACCTCCGCATACATCTTTACATGGACATTTAGGTTTTCGTGTATCTCTCCAGTTATCTGTTCTAAAATAGCCCCCTCCCCTCTCTGCCGCTCCTAGGGCTCCTCTTTGGCTGCCCGGCGGGCTCTTCTTTTCTTAGCCGCTGATGGCACTTTAGCGCGGGTCCCCGTTGGTTGTTCGTTTCAGTGTCCTCTCTCCAGTTCCATTCTTAGATGCAATTTCCTCGGCCATTTCATTGGTCAGCTAACCACGAATCTCTTGTTTAGCCACTTGTTTTGCTTCCTTTTCATAGATTTTAGAGAGAACTCGAAATGATGACGCAGTCTTGCTGTAAGCAAATCTAGAGATGGTCAAAGATTTGATCTCAAAGAGAGAAAGAAGAGAATAGTCTAACTAATGATAGACTAGACTGAGGGCGCTCATGGAAAGTCTTGTAGGGAAGCCCTGATAATGCTACGCCCAGCCAAGGGATACGATCTAGCAGGCAGCATGGGTTTAAATACTAGCGTGGGTGTACGCATGCTGAGGAGGCAAGAGTTGTGTCGTAGTGTGTATGTTTTCTGTTGATGTATTGAAGATCTAAGTTCTATCATTGGGCACAACGATGCCAAGTTATTTTACACTAGGGTTTGCCCAGTGTTAACTCGGCGGCTAGAAAGGTTGAGCCTATCAATGCAAGCAATTTCGCGATGTCCTTTCCCACTGTGTAACCAGTTCTAAGCCTTGGTGTCACAGGTTTGCAACAGATAAATCTTTTGAATAGGCTCGGAGATTGGTCAAGTGTTGATATAAAAGGGAAACGAAATGAATAGAGAAAAAGGGAATATTGAGATGGGAAGGCTAGAATATTGGTTGGATCGATCTATAGTAGTGTAGTGCGGCAGGCTCATCCCCACTACACGTCCGTCACAGCCCTAACAATGCTTCACAATAGTGTAAGTGAAACTGGTGCTCTAGCAGCTTCACGCCCCTTCGAATAGAACACCCGCTAGAGGCTTTGTCATTTGTGCCCGAATGTTCCCTCGGTAGAAAGACCAGCCACAGTGGCTCAAGCGCCCTGCATGCAACCCCAGTGAGGGATTTGCAAATCTTTTTTTTCTGACTATGCTTGATGCATAATTCAAGTCTCCATAGTAACAAAAGCCACAGAGTCAAAGGCATCCAAATGCCCAACCACTACAGACGTCAGGAGCAAGAAAGCGGATGCATCCACGGAGTTTCTTCTCCTACAATGAAACAGGTAACCAGGCATTCGAGAGGCTGCACCTCCATATTCTCCAGCGGTTATCATCTTTTATTAGTAAGAATTCCATTGTTCCTGATTGGTCGGCAGCTAGAGTCCCTTTCCTTATCCTCTTTTTGTGTGCTTTTTTCTCACTCCTAAAGAGCCTCCGTCTTTTTCGTCATTCCCAACGGTCATCCTCACACATTGACAGCTGACAGTTCTAGAAAGGCTAGTGACCCTGTGGTGTATCCCACTACTACTCGACTAAACAGAGTTAGGGGCGAGCATCGAAGTTGCGAACACTGCAGGCGTTACGGACTTTGCAGCCCACCCATATAGATCGCCTTACAAAATAATCATATTTCCAAACCTAGGCTAAATACGCGCTTTGCTCAACATGGCATGGTCTCCAAAGTCCGACTCTGTCAAGACCGGGGCGACAACAAAAACTGCGGCCTCTAGAACTGCCCGTCGCTACATATCACACCACCACCAGTACCGCTGGCCGGGTTTCTTGTTCAATATCTGGATACTCATCATGTTGTTGTCGTCATCAGCCTGTCTGGGCATCTTGGCCAACTTTGTGGTCATTCAAACCCGGCTGAAGCTTGGCATTCCATGGTGAGTTGGCTACATGCTTCCACCAGTTGCAGTCATTCTAGTTGCTGACAGTGTTTGCTTTTTATGCAGGTACCTTCCATACTTCATTACGGTCTCATGCCTCACCCTCGTATTTATTTTCATCTTAGTATGGCTTACATGGAAGCGTCGCCTACTGCCAGCCATTGTAATGATAGGCGCCTTTGTGCTCTTCCTGATGTGGATGATAGGCCTGGTACGCATCAGCATGGCACTCTGGGGCTCAGGGAGCGTCAACTCTCAGTGTAGCATCCAGGTGTTCTCGCAAGATCCCAAGGGAGAGAACATGCAAACGCTAGCATGGATGATGCAGCGAAGCATTTGTGAGTTTTCCACATTCCGCAGTTGCGCGTTGCTCACTAGCAAGCCTTTTACTGACAGAAGCTCTACATGGTGCGATCTTGGGCTTCACAGGTCAATCATGGCATGCCCTTTTTTCATTTCTACTTATCGGCACCGCTTTCTTGATTTGGATCATGATAATGGCATACCAAGTGTTTGCAGACTCGTGAGTAGGCGAGGAGGGTAAAAGGAAAAAGGGCGGTGGGTGGACAGGAGAGCCAACAGACGAGAAAAAAAGAGCAAGTATGGTCAAAAGAGGGGAAAGGGCCGAAACAGCCGGGCTTTGATTTGGACTAGACCATACTTGACAAACTATAATGACGTGACATGACAGAAACGATTCTTGTCACTGCTGCTCTGCTGCAAGTGTTCTGATGGTAAGTTCTGAGGTGGCCGGGAGCACCGCATGGACGGAGAAAAGGGATACTATCTAATGAGAGTGAGCGCATGGAGTTTGCGACGTGATTATGGATCTGGGACCTTTCCTTTCCCCTTGTATTGCTAGTACCAAGGCTCAGTGACACGGACTTGCTACCGACCAATCGTGTAGGCAGGTTCGCGGACCGGTCAAATATTACACGTTGGAGAGGAAAAAAAGGAAAAAAAGCAAACGCCATGGCTGGCCATTGCTGCCACTGGTGAAACAGCATAAGAGTTGGGCACCGCGGCTACTGGCTTATAAAGACTGTGTATAGTTTCAGGAGGAGGCAGTGTGTCCACGGTTGGATATTGGAAGAACCATTCACTCTGTATCCATTGGACGTGGAGCCGCTTCTATGTCATAAGTGAATCCAAATGGTGGAGGTGGAACGTGTGCTCCAATAGTATAGGACAAGCTATGGCGGTAAGGCAGTCCCGGTTTGCAGGGACCAGGTAGAAGCTTCTAGTACAATGGACGTAAGCGTCGACGATCTGGTCTTGGCCGAAGCAAAGCCAATTTAAGCTCTGACGCAGGTGATAAATGACCACATTCAGTGAAGTTGAAGAATCATGAACCGTTGTGGTTCCAGTTGTGTAGATAGTAGCCAAGTCCTAGCCTGCTCTGGCCAAGGGTTTTAACCCTTGTCATGTCTAACATTTGTAGAGAATTAGTTAGTTTTGTAGCAAGATTCGCGTCATTTCGATAGCATTGCAAGTATGTTTGCGCACATCATTCTCAGTGAATATCGTTCTTGGTATTTTTTTTTCTTTTCGGTTGATTTTTTTTTTTTGAAGTTGCCATGTCAGACTATTTATCGTGGTCTGTTTAGTGTCGATCTAGCCAGCAGTGCATTCTTCACAACACGGTGTTTAGTGTCTGTGTGTTACGTGATGGCCACAACCTCTACGCCACCTACGTCCATGACTAGTTGATATTTTGCCGCCTGCTACCCCAAGTCGTTTTGAAGCTTGGTCCAAGGAACTGTCGCAACTAGGTGCCAGGCACCGGGCCTAGATGTTTTCCACGGAATAACAGGAACTAATAGTCATAAGCATCCCTATGGGCATTTTCACAATGCGAACTTTCCCCATTGCTGTGACCTAGAACCATCAACAAAATTAAGCTGCTTATGCTACTGTAGGCACATTGAGAAAACTACTCGTTGATTTATTGAGGTCTCTATCTATTGAGTCCAAACCTACATGTGGCCACTCACTTTCTCAATAGGGGGGCTACGGACTATTGCTAGATGAGGAGGAAAGACAAAGTCCTTCTTGTAGAAACTTTTCTGCTACGTGTCTCCGCTTCCTTGTCTTGCACTAGCTCTCCATCTCTTTACTACTACTACTTGCATTACACCCTGAACACAACATGAAAGACCACCGTGGGTCTCTGCTCTGGGTTATTTTTTGCACTGTGCTTTCTACCTCTATCTCGAATTGAGAAACATTTGTGCTGATGTCAGAGGACACTGCTTGTGTCCGTTCTGGTGTGTGCGGTATCCTTATCTCTGACCCTGAAATTCGACTACAGGAGCAACTCCAGAACAATCATGATAAATGTGAGGATCCTTAATAGTTTGTGCAATTATCCAGAATTTCCATCAATCAAGTCCCGTCTCGACCCGCGCCGCCCCCCATTAGTGCCCAGGCCCAAGCCCATTCCCAGGCATCCAAGCTCAACTCTGGGATTGATTGACGCAAACCACCTTAAACTTCAAAGTGGCGCCAGGCTCTTCATCAATAAACTTGGCTATAATACCCACCCTACGAGCTGGCTAGACAGCATGGCCCTAGAGTAGGTCATTCCTTACGTCAACACAACTGGAAAAGGCTGAACAAATTCATGGTCTTGGGTCGGGGTTCTTGAATGGGCTTTTGGCAATTCTAACCGACCAGCATTGGTGTTCACTCACATGCGGAACTAGGAGAGTGCTAGAGGCTCGCTGCGGAATAGAGATATTACCGGGATTTGATGGGGCTGTTGCTGTAAAGAGGACCAATAAAGGAGCTGAAAGGGGACCTTGTCTTTGTGAATGCAAATAGAGTTGATAGTTGTGACAGCTTTGTTGTCTCTTGCCAGGATTTGGATATTAGGCGCCGTGCCAAGCCGCACCTGAATCTAGGTCGCCTCTCTGAGGCCTAGAACTCACAAAATTTCACACCACATCTATGCCCAGCAACTTGCAGCCGCCAGACAGCCCCCCTGTATCCCTGTCAATTAGCCCTCATGTGATGTGATTTCAACCCCATTCCTAGGCGGCAAGTTGTGATGTGTGAGATCTAACGATATATGTTTCCTGTGTAGCCTGCTCTACCCCTACCCTCCCAACCAACCCGAATTTGAGCCAAAATACAACGTCATTTTGATGAAACATATAGGCCTACAAAGCAAGCTTGCACGTAGAAAAGCAGCGAGACTCAAATGATTAGTTACTTTTGAGCTAAGTAAAAGAGCAAGAAAGTAGCTAGAAGTACATTTGTGGCCAAGCTCTTCAGTCGAAGCCGGTGGAGATGAGATTGAAATACTCAATACTAGCTCAAGCCTTAATAACTTGTGCAGGACTTATCAAAGAAACTAAAATCAAAAGCCCTAGCTTGGAGGTGAGAACTATCCAAATTTTCTAGGAATGGATCATGTGCATGGATTTGTAGTCTCTGGGTGGTCAGTAATTGAGATGCTAGGAAGAGTTACAAACATTTCTGCAACTATGACCTGCGGACCTAAGAACAAAAACATCATTACTAGAACATGGTAAAAGTGGTTCAGACGACATGGTCATTTCGGATCTGGCTAGGTTCAGCATAATGTCTGTGCATCAAAAGACCATGAGATGGGACGAAATATCCGTTAAAATGTCCGGTCTCTAATTTCGAGCCGGGGTGAAGCTTTAGCCTACTAAGATCTCGTCTGACAAGGGTAAAACATGTAAGCACACTCTATCACAAGGCCTAAGTCAGTTTCGTGTATGAGCTTCTCGAATCAATAGGCAATTCTGCATCTCATACAAATTTACCTTGGCTTCTATAGTCTCCACATAGTAAATTCCGTGCTGTGTCAGTAGTCGCCCCTGTTGTTTCTTTGCCATCGCTAGTGCTGATGTGTATATGGCGATAAAGAACATTTGTATAGTTGGGTCAGTTGAGTCTTGCATTAGAGAATTGAAGGCCTATAGATTGGCACTTGTCTCTTCGCCATAAGGTGTTTCTTTGCCTTATTTAGGTCTACACCAGTTTCATCCTCCCCAATACACCAACTACGTCGTCAGTATCTCCTTGAAACTTTGTTTCTACTCTTCCTTTTTCCCACTGTTTAATTAGCCCTAACTGAGATGTTGAATAAATTCAAGTTCAAGCCCGATTAGTCCTAGCCTTCTTGCCCTCGTAAGTCTATGAGTTCCCTCACAAATAACTAAGCCGAATGTCGCTGATGAACAACTGTGCAATGCTAAGCTGCTACTCTACTCCTCGTCAAGGTTGACTTCATAATGATGGCTTTGTGAGCACCTGAAGCCCTGGATCGTGGATCATAAAACCTTCTTTACAATTCAATTAGAAGCTAATCAGGGCTGCACACTGTATGCCAGGAATTAAAGACAAACACCAAGGTTATATGGGGCTAGTACATCCATTCAAAGAACTTTGGAAGTTCATCCATGTAAGCCCTAGATGCAGTGAGCTATGATTTTCGTGTATTTGCATAGAAATCTAGGGGGCTTAAAAGCACCAGTACTATTCAGTAGTTAGAACCAAGTAAACAGCTTCAGCTTTCCTAAAAGGGACTACCGATGGGGTTGCCGAGAGGACGTTGGTGGAAGTGATTTTACTATGCTTCGGGAGGCTATAGTGCCGCAATGTTGTGTTTCACAAAGTACTCAACCCCCCTTCCCCCCTCCCCCTTGCGACCGAAGAGGCCTTAGACTAAGCTATAGCATTCTAACATATCTGAATGAATGATGTGATCTACAGCAGTAGAGAAGAGGATGTTGTTGTTGTTGATTAGACACACGCTGTATGTGATAGTTCTGTGTATCAAGAAGTCACTAAACACTATCATCTTGCTCAAGTTTTGCTTTTTTCACACACCCAGATCTTTTCAAATTCCTGTACAAAGTCTTTGGAGGTTTGTGGAGTAGCATTATCCTTTTGTATTTCTTTAGTCATATGGCATCCAAGGTCCAAGTTAGAGGGGTAGTGTGTAGTTAGCATGTAAGTTTCCTTCGTAGCTGACGATAGATCTGCTAACCCTGGATCACATTTGGGATAAAGCAATCTTGGGACTGACTTCCATTTCTATGCTTACTAGCCGCTATAGGGCTGTTCCTTCCCAAGACTACTAGACTTTCAATTACAAGGCGATGTAGGCGAGCTTGCGAGATGATAACTGGAATACAATGGCTTCCAAAATACTGCGTAAGCTAGGAATGCCCTAAGGCTCATGTACATCCGGCCTCTCTATGAACTGACATTCTTGACGATCAACAATTTGTATTAAATTTGCGCCTAAATAGCTCATTGGCTCCATGTAGCCTCCGACCCCTTCAATCTGGAATGAGCTGAAATGCTCTCCGTACACATCATTTTTCCTATACTATCTTACTTAGATTCAGCTCTCTCCTTTCTCATCAGTCATCTATGGCTTCTACATCTTCCCCTCTTATATTCCTCATATGTATCTGCACCTGCATGTGAAATCATTTGCGTCTCCTAACTTCTTTATCTTCCCGGGACCTATCAGTATCAGCTCCATACAGCTCCACCCAAGCATAGCCAAATGAGCCACATTGCCAAGTTTAGTGAACATTCTGCTGTTCTTGAAGAAAGCCATGACCTCCAGGAGCTTTCACGCTAAAGTCTTCGTCTCTCCAGAGGGTGAATTCATTCAAGTCGATTAGTTGAACAACCCAACAAACACTTTTAAGTCGTATGAATCTTCGCTGAGTATCTGGGAAGATCAAAGCAAGCTCACCGTAGCGAGTCTTCATCGGATCGTGTAAGATATTGTCCTCAGTTCTGATCTCAACAATTGTTTATGAAGCCCTCAAAGCCTTAGGCCACGGCCCTTCTGGAAGAGAGGTGCTTTATGGTACCGTTATCTCGAGAGACTATACAACTCAAATCAAAATCTAGTTTTCTTTTAGTGCCGCATCATTTGCCGAGAGTGCTATGAAAATGTGAACTTGGGTTCAAGATGTGAGCAGTCAGTACATTGAGTTATTCGAGACTAGCAAAAACTGTGACAGTTATGGATGGGTTAAGGTTAGTTTTGCAGCTAGCAGTTGGTAATTAACTGTACAAATGAGAGGGACGCACTAAATGTCCTTGAAATGAGAGGAAGAAGAAATTGGTGATTTTTGCGTTGTTAGTTGTCTATCTAATTCTTGATTGGAGAGCGGACCTCAACCGATGAATGTATCCATCACTGCAGTGTCTAGATCAAACATGTGGTGAACTAGAAGTAAAAAGGACAGCCTGCTCATATACCTCCTGGCTCTAGAGCATTCTTGAAAGCATGTCTCTATCAGTTTCGTTTAGACTACCTCTGAACGCAAAAGAAGGAGAATAGGGGTATCTTCATAAAGTTGCAGTCAATGGTTGTGTGCCGACGGGTGCACTTCTCACACCAACGAAGGCCCTAAACATAAAAATTGTTGCATATGCCTTATTTTATAACCACCATAGACAACATAGTCTACTAAACACTAAACTCCATGATTCAAGGTTTGCCAATGCAGCACAGTAGAGGGTATGTATGGAACCCAGGATGGATAGAAAATAGTTGCAACATACTGCTTCTTGGCTAATGAAGCTGCAAAGAATGATCACAAAATTGAAGCTGAAGCTTTCTGAACAGGCTGCGTTAGGCTTTTCTGTAATAGTTGACTACCGTCGTCTCTTTTCCTGAGAGCTTTGACCACCTGTGATTACAGCTACGATGTAATGTCTGCATTGCATGTCCCCTTGGTTACTTTCTGTTAAAATTGCCCCTTGTTGATTTTGATCTCAAGGTTTTTGGTTCTAAATATCTCTTGTTTCCTACTCTTACATTACCCCCTCCATCTTTCATAAGGCGGATTCTTATTAGTTCACTCAAGACTTTCCTAGAACAATAGTGAAGGTTCTCTCACTATCTGCAGTTCTAACATATCCTTGTGATTGTCGTGTAAAACTCAGATACCTCACTTTTCTCCTAACCTGAGAACTCCATGAACCCCATAGTTTTTAAAGTGAAGTCTTTTGTACATGAAACACTTGATGCCTATGTGGGAATCAGCCTCACGAGAGCTTGGCGGGCATTGCTTCCCCTCCACACGATTGCGGATGGTAGGTGAACATATTGTTCTATTGCTTGTTGCTACGTAAGTGTTGGCATAACAGCTCTATCGAAGCTTCCTCTCATAGTCCTCGCTAGATTGGTCTTCATGATGTAGTGTAAACAAACTAATAACACGTTCTTCGGCTTGTGACAATTTCAAGCTGTATGCACGCTCTTCAGCCTGTAGCAACGCCAAGCTATTGACGTATGTAAAAGCCTTGACAAAATTGAGAATGGAGGTCTCGTTTTCGTGGATGAAATTTCCCGTGTGTGCTGAGATGGGTCCTAGCTCTAGGGAGGTTTGAGATTTGGTGTCTCTAGGACCCTCTTCGACATTGAATCTATGGTAGACTCCACTGTCACCATCGTCACTCTGTAATCGCTGCTCAGATCTCTTAGAAGGAGCGGCAGGCTCTTGGAGGACCGTGGCAAGAGCTTCACTGAAATCGCTAATCTCAATAACATTGTTGACACTTATTCCAACTCTCAGAATTATCATTTCCCTATCCGGGAACCGCTTCTCAGCCTCTATGATGAGGACTTCGCATCGACTTTTGTAACCATGCGTAGCATCAATTAGTTCTTCTTCATCACAACCAGTTTTAAAAAAGCCAGAGATAATATCTGCAGCTATGGCGTTGGCTACTTTCCAAACTGTGCATTTGGCAAATCTACTAGATGTATCATGTGTGGAGAGTATAGTAGGTGGTGTCTCCATATCAACTTTCGTCAATGCCAAGACGACTCGAAACGGACACAATGAGGTGTTAGACGTGAATCAACCTTTGTCTCTGAAAAGCATGTATTAATACACACAAGTGTCGGTTTTGGGCATTCCACTCCCTGGCCGTGGTGAACATTGAGAGTCACTACAGTTTTCCCAAATCATCTTTTTGATCACCTTTTCTAACTCGGTAGCTAGAAAAGTGCCTGTAGATGGACTTGGATTATGTTTAATTCTGGAACAACTGCATCAATATGGCCTTTATAGAAGTCAATAACCTGCCTGATAGTCAGTGCAAATCGGCTAAGCATAATGGCCATAGTGTATAGACTAGATAGTACTCATACCGCCACCGTCCATAATAATTAGCAAGGTAACGATAGACTCCAGCTGGAGTGGCCTACCAAGAGAGAAGACTATCACTGGTCGCCTAGCAGCTTTTAGTTTTGATATGCTCATGGTTCCTTTTTTAGTTATATGTGACATGGTAGACATGAAGAAATATATATAGTCAAGTGACTAAAGAGGTTAGGGGTGTGAAGAGAGGGGCGCAGTTAACTTGGGAAATAGAATCAATCAATGATATACGGCCATGCTACTTGGTCGTCAGGAGTAAACTTATATAATAGAAATAAAAGTAGCAATCTAATAAGAGACGTAGGTAGAAAAGGATTGGGGTACAAGAGAGGGAAACTTAGAAGAGGTGGAAGTGACTTGAATACGTTTATCGTCTATCAGCAAGAATTGAAGAGATTGATTAACAAGGCAACAAGAATCTGTCATTTGGCTTTGAACTTGAATACATTTAACACTTCGCTTTGTTTTTTTGTCATTTGTTTCTATTATTTAACTTCATTCTACTTTGTTGCTTTCTGATCCACAAAATACTTGCCTACTATGGCTCGTTCGGCTTCTCTTCCCAACGGTCAGTACTACCATGGTATTGCTTCGATGGCGATGTGGCAGCGCTGTAATCTCTTAATTCATGAGGAGTTTGATTTCCCAAAAAGTCATCCGCAATGTAAAATGCCATCCAAAGGTCGTGAGTCCCCCCTCACTAGCAGCATCAACATCAACCCTCTCGTGGGGTATCTTTGGGGTCTGGTGCCTCCGCCTCCCCTTCTTCCGGGCTACTGGAGGGTGACGTCTATGACACTGATAAGCGTTGTCATTCTTTTCTTCTTCTTTGGCTCTGTCATTTGCAGGGCCTAAAGGCCGCAATCACTCAGCTTTGAGAATCAATCTCGTCGTCGACTCGCGCCCTTGTTTACAACCACTTTCGCGATCGCCAACTCCTCATCGCCACAACACCACTCCAACTCAAGGAGTACTCACCCTTAGCACTGGATTTTGAGAGTTCACACTGTCTACACTTCTTCTTTTGTTTTGTTTTTCTTGTGCTCCCCTGTCCTCGGTGTTCACACAGTCTGGTTAGTTTTCTCATCGCTTGAGGGGGATTCCCAGACTGCGCCAGAATCTGTTGTCTTGTCTTCATGATCTTCATGGCTTCAGGACACATAGCAGGTTTTTGACAGGAGCGAATGTTTGCGGGGAAGTTGGGAGTGGACTCCACTCCTTTGTTTATGGTTTGTCTGGGGTTTTGTCAGTCGGAAAAGAGGGAGAAAAGGAAAACCAGAGGTGCTGCAACAGCAATGCATGCAGAAGGACAAAACCACTGTACTCTGCTTGGGCCTACCCCCCGTGCCGAAAGCCGGTGGACTTTTGGACTGGTTTTTGCACGCGTTCGCCGTCTACCAAAAAGACCAGGTAACCAATCCTGAAACCCGACAGGTACGTCCTCGGGTTGCGCTAGATAGAGAGCCCTCCTGGCTACACTGTCAGACCTTAAAAAGTCATAGGAGAGACTCAAAATCTGTTCGCTCTTGTCACTGCTGACCGCCTGGGAGGTGCTCTCGTCCGGAACATGCCGTCGTATTGCTACGAAATAACAGTAGGTAAACTTAAAACAATACATTCATAATAACCATGGTAATGCCAATGGCAATAACAATGACAATAAGTTGCTGCTGCCATCATCAGCCTTTCATCAAAAACCAGCTAAAGCTTAGCATCCTATAGAAAGATAGATGTATGCTTCCAAGTGCTGACTTACCATACTTCATTACGCTTCTATCCCTCATGCTCGTGTTAAAATTTATGTTAGCATGGCTTGCATGAAAGCGTCGCCTGCTGCTAGGTATTTATTGCAATGATAGGCGCCTTGGTGGTGGATGGTAGGCCTGGTGCGCATCAGCATGGGTTCAGGGAGCGTCGACTCTCAGTGTAGCATCCAGGTGCTCTTGCAAGATCCTAAGGGAGAGAACATGCGGAAGCTAACATGGATGATGCAGCGAAGCATTTGCGAGTTTCTCAAATTCCGCCTTGGCGCTCTATTCACCAGCAAGCCGTTTACTAACAAAAGCCATGTGTTGCTGCAAACCTAGGCTTCATAGCTTCACTGGTCGATCATATCGTGTAGAATAGATCTCGTTCGTTTGAATCAGTTAATTTATCGAAGTTGCACTCGACATACTCTCTCAAGACTTCATCCCCTTTATGTTTGAACTCATGAGGATGAGGTGGTAAGGTGCCAACTCTTTCATGGGTGTTCTGCTACAAGAGATGAAGGTCTTATTTCAAAGACGTGGGACATGTGGGACGCCACTCAACATGTATGATGCGCCACGCCAGATATCGTGCCCTTTTTTCATTTCTGCCTATCGAAGGACCGAAACAACAGCTGGAATTTGATTTGAACTAGACGATATTCGGCAAATTGTAATGACGCAATGCGATAGAAATGAACGCGGCCATATTTCGAGATGTGCAAGAGTCGCTACCGATGAAAACAATTTGTAGTGCTATAAAGAGTGAGCAGTTGCTTGCACGGTATTGTGTCGTAAAAGTTCTCCACATGTCAACGATCATCTAGCCAATCAAGCAGCCTGTAGGATTTGGCTGTATTTATTTTGGCAGGTGCCCATGCAGCCAATCAGCGTCCGCAAATCAGCTCCTGAGAGTCTTTCCAGCGAACAGCCCAAGGCTGGGTTGACCGTCAACTATGCTGTGTTCTGCGCCCAGCTTGACTTGGCCTACACTAAGCAATGTATTCATCGGCAAAATTTCAACTGCAGCAGTCGCTCTAACCACAACTTTTCAGCATTGGCTCGAATCAGAAACACCCATTTTCCTTTTTACCGTGTTTTACCACTTGGAAATGCATTATACACGCTGAATCGTCGCGACTTACCATTATCGTCCGCCGTCGAAATTGACCAAGAAGCATCTGCTCACACAACTAATTCACGACATTGACACACCCAGCGCCCTCGTAACAACGAACCCGCGAATCAAGAGAGCATATCAACCTCCGCATTCCTGCGACTCCATTTCCTAGTGACGGCACTCACTGCCGCGTTCGTCCACATGGCTACGGAGGATACCGCGACAGACACCACAGATGCTGTGCCATCCCAATCTACAGCTCTCGAGCCTGCGACAACTGATCCAGACTTGCCACAGTCCATATCAACCGGCACTGTCATGGCGACACCCATATCAGCAGCTAACGGCCAGTCGCCAGAGACTGAGGGAGATAATAATGGCTCAGGGCAGCGCCAGTCCGAGATATACCAGAGCCAGGAACCACATTCACAGCAGCAACAACAGTCTCAGCAAAGCACCCCCCGAGATCAACACCATCACCAGCTTCCCATCCGCCCTCCTCAAAATACCCAGAGCAATTTTTCTCTGCTGCCCCCTTTACCGCATGCCGATGAACTCAGTATTATGGCTGACTCCCGCCTCATTGGAGACACAATGAATGAAGATGCTGTGCGCGCCCATCTTCAGGACGTTGAGTCTAGCTTCATGCCTGAGATGTCGCCCCTGCCAGTCTACAAGCACAAAACACCTGACGATACCTTCAATCCATCTGCAGATGTCGTGCCTGGCTCACCGACGCCCCAGTCGCGCACCGCTCCCGCTCCTTCGCAGACAGTCCAAACACAAGCACAGCCTTCGCCAGACCACAATTCAGCTAGTCCTAGTGTCCAGGCTCCCAATCAACAAACATGGAACATACAAAATCTGCGTGTTGAATCAGGAGTCGATTCCGACGCACGTCGCCACGATCTCGAACAATCAAGACCCTCTCCCCATACGCCAAATGACCCATTCGCAGTTGACTCCATGACGCGAGATGACTTGAACCTGATCAATCCCCCTACCAAACCCTCCTTCAACTCAAGCAATGACTACCAAGAAAGAGAGATCAATAATGACAGCACGCGTCAAAGCAACGATGATGGTATCAATGAAGCTGTTGACGGGGGCGAAAACAGCTATATAGAGGAAGATTCAATAATGAGCAATCGGTCCGACTACACGGGACGATCAGCCAGACAATCAATCGATACCAGTTTTGTTCCTGGTGGTGCAAGTCGAAGCTCTAAGCGATCCAAGTACTTGCGCAGCCGGAATACGACTACAACTACGACAACGACAGCTACAACGACCACTAAACCCATAATTACTACGCCGATAGAAGCTACTGCAAATCCTAACGACCCAAAACCCATGCTCTCATCGCCCTTTGTTGCCCAGACGAGTTTCGACAACAAGACGCAAGGCTCCGAGTCCGGACAAGACGATACCGATGACAATGCCAGCGACGCTACTATCGAAGCTGGTGCTCGCGGCTCCAAATCTGTCACCCTGGCCGCTACTGCTACCCTAGCCGCCAATTCTGCGGATCCGTCCCGCACTATTCAAAATGCCATGTCCGTGTCTCGGAGCATTAGTATGGCCTCGATGAGCTCTGCTGTTGACGAAAATAAGATGATGGATCAGCAGATGGGCCGTCTAGGCGACGACGGTCTCCCACTCCCTCGAATTGCCGAGGCACCCCCTACCACACCAAAACCAAAGACAGATCATCTCAACCCCCCTACCGATACTGACATTGCTCGCCATGTGCGCAACGTCCAGGTTCCTGATAATCTTGTTGAAGAGTACAAGTTTAAGGGTGACTTGGCTACTCCTCGCAAGATATCAGAATCCTTTAATCTAGGAATTGGCCGTTCCGCTGCAGGCAAGAATCTCACTCTCCGCGAACAGAGTAGCACTATTGAGCGTCTGTCCAAGGAGAATTTCGATCTCAAGCTGAAGGTCATGTTCCTCAAAGACCGTCTAGACAGGCTGTCTGAAGAGGGCATTAAGCAAATGATCTCTGAAAACGTCGATCTAAAAACCACCTTGGCCATCACCCAGCGCGATGCAAAGACAATGCGAAAGCGCATCAAGCAGCTAGAGAAACAGCTCAAGGAAGAGGAAATGCAGAGGCCCAGCACTGGTCGCAGCGACTCAGATGAAGACGATGAGGCTGCTAACGAGCGCCAGGAGGAGCTGATTTTCCTTCGCGAAAGAGTCGAAGAGTATGTCCTCCAGATCGAGAAGCTTAAGCTCGAGGTTCTCAACAAGGACAGCGAGAAACGTCGCATGTCGGAAATGGTGCGGACTCTGAGTGAGCGGGCGCCTGGCGAGAGTCTTGGTCGCCAGGAAGAAACGGATGTATGGAAGGATCTTTTGGAGCAGGAAACTTCTCGTCGCGAGCAGGCAGATGAGGACAATCGTCGCCTCCGCGACGAGCTTTTCCGTCTCAGACAGCAAGAGATGAACGGCAGCTTGAAGAAGAACACTAGCGGACAAGCACAAGGCTCTCCTGCGCGTCCCACAAGTGGGCTGTCGAGTGAGTTTGACCGGACGACATTGACCGGGTCTGCTAGTATTGTCGACGAGCTTCGTCGGGAAAGCGAACAGTTGCGCCATGAGAACGCCGAGTTGAGACGTGAGGTTGGTGCCCAAACTTCCATGTTGACGTCGCGCAATCGGGAAAAGGAACGCCTCTACCAGGAGATTGAGGACCTCAAGATGGCGCAGCGTCGGGGAAACCCGGCCCCCTCTACAGTAGATAGCTTATTAGACCGTTCGGCCTCACGGGCTGGTGCCCGTGAGAGGTCACATTCCCGCGCTAGCGGCACACAAATCACAGCAGTTGAGGAGGATCCTGACCACGAAGAGTTGGAAAACACTATTGCTGACCTTCGCGACAACCTCAACAGTTTGAAACTGCAAAACCAAGAGATCAGCCTTGAGCTGGAAAAATGCATGCAGGACTTTGAAACAGCGGTTGAAGCGCGTAAGCAGTCTGATGGGCTTATTCTAGGTCTTCAGGAGGACATGGACATTGCCATGAATGACCTTGTCGCTCTCCAGGCCGAACGTGATGAGGCTCTTGGCGAGCAAGCTGAGATGGAGGCCGAGTTTGAGGCCCTACGCAAGGAAGCCCAAGAAGAGATTGATGCTCTAGAGTCGGAGGCTGATCAGCACACGGCCGAGATTCAGCGCTTGACAGTTGAGCTCGCCGAGCGCACGGAGAACTTTGAGGCTTTGCAGTCTGAGATGCGGCAGATGAGCGAGGCTGTGGTTCGTCTCGAGGATGACGCGGAGGAGAAGTTACGGCGCATCCGTGAGATGGAAACTGAGCTGGAATCGTCCAACAAGGAGCTCGAGGACCTCGAACACAAGCTACTTGAAGCCAACGAAAAGTCCAATCGTCTTGGTGTGCAACAAGAGTCTTCAGCTGGCGAGATTGCTTTCCTGCGTGAAGAGCAAGAGTCGGACAAGATCCGTATTGGCGATCTTGAGGCGGCACTGGCCAACTCTCAACAGAACCTACGCGACGAAAAGGAGCGCGTCAAAGAATTAGACCAGCGTCTTGCCAGCGAGAGACGACAGCGAGAGATCGTTGCCACCAAGGAGAAGGAAGAGGTGCAGCAGTTTGTCAACGAGCTCAACCGCGAGGCCACTACTGCCCAAGATGAGGCTAGGCGGCTACGCAAGATGCTCACATCGCGCGAAGTGGAGGCTACAGAATGGAAGGAGCGGCTCATGGAGTTGGAGAACAATCTGCGGGTGGCTCTGGGCGATTTGAACGGCACTAGATCGAGCCTGCTCAAGGTGAGTTAAGAGAGGTAGAGAGAGATGGACAATTTCTTTTTTTGTTCGCGAACTAAAATTTCTTTATTTCTTCAGTCTATTGCAAACCTGCAGCGCCAAAATGAGGATACAATCCGCGAGCTTGACTCGTCCAAGGCAACTCTTGTTGAAAAAGAGCGTATCGTCAAGCATCGCGACTCCATCCTCGAGTCCCAAGCCCTTGAGACTCGCAAGCTAGCCGATCTTCTTGAGAAGGAACGCCAAGCCCACCGCAACACCAAGAATGCCTATGAAACCTTCCAGAACACGCACCACCATGTGGCTCGTACCGCCTCAGCCATGGAGGCACGCATTCAGGAGCTAGAGATTACTCGCTCTGGTGACAAGAAAAAGATTGCTACATTAGAGGCCAGTTTCAAGGAGCAAGTCACGGAGCGCAACAACCTGCTGCTAATTTTGTGGACCAGATTGTCAGGCCTCTGTGGTACCGACTGGGCCATGAACAACTCGCTCATCAACGGCCGTGCCTTGCCTTCGGTGGAGAGTATTTCCACCATGCTACCAGGTTTCAGCAAAAACCTGCTGAATGCCGTCAAAACTATCGAGTCCATGATGACCAAGTTCTCGGCACGCATCAAGAGCGTCGAGCGCGATCTGTGGCGTGAGTACCAGGCCCTAGAAAATAACCTCGAGGGTCGCATCAAGAAACTTGACCGTCTGGAGATGTTGGTGCGTAATGGCATTGCCAACAATTCGATTCCTCCTGGTCTTGCCAGCATGGGCGCTGTGGAAATGCAGAACCGCTACGCCCGTCTTGAAGAAGCCTATCGCCAGCTCAAGGTGGAAAACACGACGCTGCGCACGGCCACTGAAGTTCGTGCTCGTGCCGGTGCCGGCCCTGGCGCTGCTTATACTGGTGGTTCAGCCGAGACAGCAGCCCAGGTCGCCGAGATCATTGGCGGCTCTCCATCGCCTGGAATACCTACGGGTCCACGCGATAAAGAGCGCAACCGCAAGATGCCCGGGCTCATGCGCCCCTCAACCAGCTCACGCTCATCGTCATCGCACTCACCCCATCACCACATGAGCGGCAGTCTAGTGAGTGGCATCCCAGTACCATCGACGTCACACGGCCATGGCCACAGGACCAACAGCAGCCTAGGTATGGGCATGGAGATGGTGGCTCGCCCAGAGACGGCAACAGGCCATTCAATGGCTCCCGGCATTGGAATGGCAGACGGGGAGGGTGATGATACGCGCTTGATCCTCAGGCTTAAGGAAATGGAGAAGAAATTAGTAATGGAGCGAGAGGCGCGGAATCAGGACCGCAAAGCGGCAAGGATGCGACTGGGCGGGCTAGAGACTGAGAACCGCGAACTGAGGTCGAAGATGAAGAGATCGGACGATTAGCTGGGGAACAGAGAAAGCAGGGGAAGATAGACAGCAGGAAATATTGGCAAATAAGTGCGTAATGCGATGTGGTGTGCTAACTAGAATACGTGCCAGTATTAATCTTGAATCTGGCACTTTTATATGTGCTATGTACTTCGAATCTCCGGAGTTCCTGCACATGACTCTGCGCTTTTGTTTCTCAGGGATGAACTCGACAATGTGGATGTCTAGACGACTACAAGCATGTACACCAAGGCTAAGTCCCTGCGTATGCGAGTCATAACTTCAGAGCTATAGTTTCGAGTGGAAGATTGTATGGTGAATTAATCGTAGCTCGTCGCCAACGTACTACAAAATAGCTAAGCCGGTGGTACGAAATTTAGGATTTGGCACTTTACGAAAACTGTATTGGAGAGGAACCTGCCATCGAGACACTAATCATACTGTCAGAACTCTTTGATGACTACGCTAATACGCTTTCAGGAGCGTACCCTTTTTCACGTGATGCTAATTCACATCAGCCCTCTATTCCCGGCATATTTAGTCTCCTGCTAATTATTCCACCCTTACTCTCAAACGCTTATCCATTTGCATTTCCAATGCGCCAGTAGTGGGTCGCTAGCTTCGTGGCTTACTCTGTGGCTTGTACGGCTTGCCTATAAATTCACGGCAACCCAATACGCTTGCAAGCCCTCCTACCGCCACCAGGGCGCAAGCAATGCGCGGCTCGTATCAAAAGACACCACTCCGGTTCCAAAGGTCTATGGCGCCCACAGGCGCCGGAATCGTGTCGACATTCTTGCGGGAAGTGTCAACGGCTAGGTGGGAACTTCCTAGGTTCTGGTGCATCCCTGCCTATCATCTTGAGTTGTAACATTGACTATGGCAAACGGTAGCGGATGCATTTTTTATGCTCTACACTCCAAACCAGGTGAAGGGGTTTATAAGGGAAAGGCAGAGTATGTTCTTTAGAGTTTGAAGGAAAATCCCGTACATAGTTGTTAGTAGATTAGGGAGTCTTTTTACGCATGTCCCATGCATCAAGTAGGCAGGCATCCGACCAGAATCGAAAATCAAGTTTCTGTTCGACGTGCTAGGAATACTTGACAGGCGGGAAAATCGAGAACATCATGGCAGCCGCGGCCTTTCTTCGCAGCCCACCAAGCTTTGCATAGACTTTCCAAGCACGGGCTTTGGCAGTTCTCAGAGAAAGCCCCCTGTTCAGCTAGCATTTTGACACTAGACGGCCTTCTTGGTTTCATCAAGTGACTTAGATTTTCCTCTAACCGAATAAGCGTTAACCCCTTCCATAGCAGAGAACTTATAACACGATCTGCCTCTATGCTTCTCGATCCTCCAACCTCCCAATCTGACTCCTATCAAGATGGTCAAGGCCTTGCAGCGAGCTTTCCAGGTCTCTAAAAATTGGAGAGATCAACACAGGCTTGAGAATGGCGCTATAGCTTAGAGCAGGCTCATCTAGTCGATATCTGGTATTCCGGCGGCAAAACTACGCTCAAAAAGACGTATATGAAAGGGATGATAGCAGGGAGCCCTTGTAGTTTGGCAAGTTTCGGCGGCTCCTCTTGCTGCACTCACATCCGTACAGCCATCAAAAAACAAGCTAGAGACAGCCTCTATCCTGGATATAGCCGGTGATTCAAGGGCCTAACACGCCGAGGGCTACTTGGATCCCTTGTCACTATATTACAACAAAGTATCTCATGCTATGCGGCCATCCAGACCAACAGAACCCCATCCTGCCACAGTAAATGTGGCCACGGTATACCCGGCCCGAAGTCTCAAATTACCCACGGTGCCACCTCAGGCATTACCTAGTTCGCGAAGAGCCCGCAGATCAGAGACCGAACTCTTTAGTGAGCCTCTTCCACCACTTCAGACTCTGGAGAATTTGCCATGGCTAAATGTCGTACATAACCACTTATGCTCACGATTCACTATATCTATGGTCTGATAAAACCATTTGTCACACCCATATCAACGAACCCCGGCTGAGTTTCAAGCAGTTATTGATCAGTTGTCTGGCAGCTCTACCTACTCAACAACAGCATATCTAAGATCACCGTCTCAGTTGGTCCAAAAACAAAAAACACATGAGTCAAGATTGATAATCGGGGTGTTCTATTACTAACTAAATAGAGGAAGTGGGGCGAGGAGGAGGGAGGGACCGATGATAAGGAAGTGCGTGCGTATCAGAGCGTACCATGATCGTGCACAAACTTAGAGGAAGGCCTATGTCTATGCTGGAGGCTGGCACTCTGACCCTGATTATAATTTTAGAAACTCCTACTATTCTACTCCATGCCTATCATTTTTCTAATTCAGTAGCCATATATTTACTCTCTTTAACGTGGCCTGTGTTGTGGACGAAGCTTTACGGTCGGTGACGGTGCTCATGTTGTATGAGAAAATAAGGGTTCGTCGTGCAGCACGGCGCTGAAATGTAGGGCACCAATGGAGCCGTCGATCCTCCCTATTCCCCCCTGTTTATCTTATTTACCCCAGGCTGTACGATGGAGTATGAAGCGAAGGATCATAAGCAGCATCCAAGACTTGTCAGAGTCTTGGATCAGCAGTCAAAAGAGGCGTGGATAAATGGATAAAGAGCCTGGTAAGGGAGCAGGGGAGCAGAATGAGCCAGAGGAGGGATTAGAGAAGAAGAAGAGCACAAGACCAAGGAATGCATCAGGCTGGAAGGAACTCATGAAAGCCCAGGAGCTATGAATGGGGAGCTAAGACAAAAGCTCAAGTCAACAGCCGGCTCGGCGTAATCGCGGCGCTACTCTCGCCGTCTTTTCTTTTATTAGTGCTCCTTCTTTTGTTTTGTTTCTAGGGGTAGAAGTTGCCGATTAGCCTTTGTGGGGTAAAGTAACAAGCCTGCAGGTAATTACGAGCCTAGATATGTCTGCTTGTGGGGAACAGCCATCACAAAGTGAAAGGCAGGCTTAAGCCATGGTGACATTGGCGGCAGGGTTGATTTTTCATTGTTTATTCCTCACAAAAGCTCAACTCCAGGCGCAGAACAGCAGACTAGAGTACAGCAAGCTTCTTTCTTGCATCAATACCAAGGCCTTCTGGACGCAGCATCTCACGTGAAGGGCTTTGACGCTGGTTCCTTTAGCGGGAATAAAGTAATACCAGGCTAGCTTGACGGACTACTTGAGAGGTTGGCCGAAAGCAAGGGAGCGGGAGAGAAGAGAAGGCATCGGATTTAGTGGGGGTAGAAGAAAAAGTAGGAGCAGGGGCTCAACACAACTCCTAGAAGTGTTCAAGGCTTGTTTCTCGCATTCAAGGTTGTCTCTACTGCAGCGTATGTCAGATTTCCGTGATTATGCTTGCATGAAGAATAGTATATCTAGCTGCAAAATCGTGGCAACTACAAAGACAGAGCATGGAAGAAGCAAAAACCCATGCGAAGAAAGCAAGGAAGGAAGGAGGGTGGGAGGTAAAAGCAGGCTGCTGTTGGCTGCAAAAAGTCCTACGAGTTCTTTTTTGGTTGCATCGCTTACACAGTGTCCGGCAATTTCATGATGTCATTAGTGAAGACGGCAGATGAGAAACGAAGAAGCTTGGGGATGGTAGAGGCAGCGGTGGGTGTTCCCTCGTTTCCTAGAGAACATGTGGGTATGCGGTGGCGGAGCATTAAACACTGTGGCGGGCTTATGGAAAGCAGGCTGTCCTTTTCCATCGCGTCTGTTTTCTTAGTAAGGAAAACGAAAGCAAAATAATGAGGTGCAATACTGAAACAGCGCCAGCAAGTATCCACGCACCGTCTACGCATCTGGCTTGTGTCCTGTTCTCAGACCCAGATCACATTCCCTAAGAGTCTAGTCAAGGTGGATATAATAGAACATAAAGCTAGGTTGGTGTTACGCAACTCTCCGGATGACCACGTTCTGAGTATATATAGAAGGATCTTTCCCTGCAGTCTACCTCTTCTTCCGTCCTCTCTTGTCTTGCTCTTTTGCTTCATTCATCTGCTAATAGCATTCTTCCCCGTCAATTAACATTTGGAAATGGCTTCTGACACGGAACCAATCGAAAAGAAGCCGATTAAGGCAACGTAAGTCCTATGTTCTCCTGCCAATTCCTGGTCTTGTGTTTTCGCTACAATGTTCTGACTAGCATTGGCTATTTTCCGCAGCTACACCAACCCCTCGGCCCATCATGAGGAAATGGGTCGCCATCAGTCGCAGCACCCAGACATGAAGAACAATCTGGCGGCCAAGTAAGTTTTTATGCTTTTTGTCCACCAACCGCCGCTCCCCTTGTCTGCTGACACAACAACCCCCCTTTCCAGAATCCGCAATCCGTTGGACGGAATCCCCTACGACACGCTAATGCGTGATGTCGAGGATTTCACCCGTGAGTACGATCTTACCGACCACACAGAGGTGTTCCGGCGTGGTGCACTCGTTGCACAGAACCCCGGCGGCTACGACCAAATCGGCGGACGTGAGGCGCTGTCGGAAGTCGAGAAGACTGCCATCAGAGACGAAGTTGAGCACCGTTGGCGCATGCCGCGCAAATTGCTCCTGACCATTGCAACGTGCTCGATCGGTGCCGCTGTACAGGGCTGGGATCAGACAGGCAGCAACGGAGCGAACTTATTTTTCCCCAAGCACTACGGAATTGAGGGCGACAAGCTCTTGGTCGGCGTAGTCAATGCCGGCCCGTACATTAGCTGCGCTCTGCTGGGATGCTGGCTGTCTGATCCGGCTAACCACTATCTTGGCCGGCGAGGTGTGTTTTGATTTATTTTCTTCTGCCCCCTCACCGTCTCCTCTGTACTGACCAGCTGCTTCTAGGTGTTATTTTTGTCTCTGCCAACTTCTGCCTGTGGCCGCTGATTGGCTCTGCGTTTGCACAGAACTGGGAGCAGCAACTGATCACGCGCCTGATAATGGGCATCGGAATGGGAATCAAGGCCTCAACTGGTATGTTTTTTTGCGGCATCCTTCGTTTGTCCCCTCATTGCGCTCTCTACTTCCTGCGACTAACAAGATCCGTGCTACAGTTCCGATTTATGCGGCTGAAAACTCGCCCGCTGCTATTCGCGGCGCCCTGGTCATGTCGTGGCGTAAGTCCCCCGAGCTTTTGTATCTAATGAGTCAAAGTTTCCATGCAACCCAGAATAACAATATCCCCTTTCGCGCACTACAAGTCGAGCTGTCGTTGAAAGAACTCGGCTTTTATCGTTCCTCATCTCATGTTGTACCTCTCCTTTTCATGATCATTTGCCGTTCTTACCCCACTTTACCCAGATTTGGCAATGACCAAGCTTTTATCGCCTTACTTCCCCAATTTTATTCTTTCCCGCTTCCCTTTCGAGAAATTTCCTCTTTTTCTCTATTTTCTCGAGTCTGCTCCTTCCACACTTGACCCCTCTTCTTTTCTCCGTTGCTTATTTTGTTTTCTCGCCCATCCTTAGATCTCTATACGGCCTTATTTTTATTGCCCGCTTATATGGAATGCACTATCATCTATCAGAAATGGGTTGCTAACTTTTTTCACTAGAAATGTGGACGGCCTTTGGGATCTTCCTTGGCACTGCTTTCAATATGGCCGTTTACCACGCATCGCACAATGTCAACTGGCGCCTGATGCTGGGTGCTCCTGCTCTTCCGGCCATCCCGCTGCTTGCCCTAATCTACCTGTGTCCCGAATCGCCACGCTGGCTTATGAAAAAAGGCCGCTATGCCGATGCATGGAAGTCAATTGTGCAGCTACGGAATGACCCAATTCAGGCGGCGCGCGACATGTACAGCATCCATGCGCAGTTGTCCCTCGAGAGACAGATTATCGACAACAGCACGTACTTCAAGCGTGTCAAGGAGCTCTTCACTATCCCCCGTGTGCGACGTGCCAACTTGTCGGCTGTCACCGTGATGCTGGCGCAACAGCTATGTGGTATCAACATCATCGCCTTCTACTCGTCGACCATTTTCAAGGAGTCGGGCTTCAGCGAGTTCGAGGCCTTGGCGGCGTCGTTTGGCTTTGGTCTGATCAACTGGCTGTTTGCCTTCCCGGCTTTCTACACCATTGACACGTTTGGCCGTCGCTCGCTGCTACTCTTTACCTTCCCTAACATGATGTGGACTCTGATTGCGGCTGGCTTGTGTACCACGCTAGAAGGCAAAACGAGGCTTGCGCTGGTGGCCATCTTTATCTACATGTTTGCTATGTTCTATTCGCCTGGTGAGGGCCCCGTACCATATGTCTATGCCGCCGAGGTCTACCCGCTGTCGCACAGAGAGGTTGGCATGGGCCTGTCCGTGGCCGTGTGCCTGGGATGCTCAGCCATTCTCAGCATTACCTTCCCCTACTTACTTGACGAGGCAGGGAAAGTCGGCGCGTTCATGACCTATGCAGGCTTCAATGCCTGGGCATTTATAATGATCTTCCTATGGGTGCCCGAGACCAAACAGCGCACATTGGAGGAGCTGGACTGGGTGTTTGCTGTGCCTGTGCGCAAGTTCATCAGATATCAGTTTAGTGAAGTGCTGCCTTACTGGTACAAGCGGTACATCATGCGTAACAAGAGCGCTGAGATTCGGCCTTTGTACCAGGCGTCGCAGCACGAGGAGGCACAGAATTTTACTGCACAAAATTCCAAGGACAGGGAGGCCGTAGCTACAGCCACAGTCACAGCCTCAGAGTAATTGGTGAGGACACGAGGCGTAATAGCAATAACATCGAGTAATCGATCTCTTAAATCCAAACATTTCTTGGTCATTCCAGTCCACCATTTTCACTTGACAAGCATAGTATGTTAATTGCTTATCTCATATGCCTCACACAAATGAGGGAACATTTATTTTATGTATCATGATAGTTGTTGCTGGAATACCTGCTTGCTAGAAACTCGCCCGTCAGGTCATACCCGGGCTTGAATAAAAAAAAATCATTGTGCGCTCAGATGTGTACTCTCAACCTTCTCTCTCCCCTTAAACCAGAGTCTTGATGACGTCCTCGAGCGAGGACTGCTTCAGACCAATGATGTCGTTGGCCAGGATATCGGCAGAGTTTTTGTGGTTGCTGCCATCAGCGAGGAACCAGTGGGCTAGGTAGTCGATGAAAGCATGCATGTAGTCGCCTTCAGCAATGCGCTCATCACCCTTCTTAAGGACCTGGTCAGCAGTGATGTTGAGGACGGAGAGCTTGAAGCCAACAGCCTTCTCGGTGGCAGCCAGGATCTCGTTCTGGCAGGTCTCGAAGGTCTGGATGGCAATGTATTTGTTGGCAGTCTCGGGCAGGTGGGTCAGCACACCAACGACACCCTTAGCAACATCGGGCAAGGTGGTGGCACCGAAGCGCTCGTTTCCAGAGTCAACAATGGCAGCGTACTTGTCCTTAGGGCTGACGCCAAAGAGCTTGAGGTTCCAGCACTGCAAAAATGGGCACCATGTTAGTCAAGGGGGACAGCGGACAAAGCATAACATCATATAAAAGGATATTGAAGCTTACGTAGTCGAAGAAAGGGCCGCAGGTAATACCAGTCCAGGTGAATTCAGGGTTCTTCTGGGCGAGGCCAGTGATGTGTGTGATGTGCTCAGCCTTGGGCTGGATGCCAGGGGCCAGACGGCTGCCCGCAACCTGATTGGAGTTGACACCGAACTCAGAGGGAATGTATCTCTTAACACCGGCAGCGACAGCAGCGTCAGCCAGTATGTTCTGCTTAGCAGCCTCACGAGTAGTGATCAGGGAAATGACAGCATCCTGGCCCTTGAAGGCCTCGGTCAGGGCGTCCAAAGAGGACAGGTCAACCTTCTTGACGGCAACGCCAGCGGGGAAGGTAGAGGTGGACTCAGGGCGGGAGATGGCAGTGATAGCGAAGCCACTCTCCAGGAGGGCCTTGGTGACGGGAGCACCGAGGTTACCGGCAGCCTAAAATTTGTCAGTACTTGTGGAAACGGATGGACAGAATCTAGAAAGGAGAGGAAGATAGTCGGGAGGAGAGAGCATACACCAATGATAGCGACGTTCTTGATAGACATATTGAAAGATGGAAAGATGGAAAGATAGTAGTAAATGAAAGATGAGAAATGTAAGTAAAGAGTAAAGAGCAAAACTGAAGTTGTAGAAGAGCTTGAGTGTTTGTTTTTGATGTTGTGAGATTCTGTTTCCAATAGCTATCTAGTTGGTGAGATTGGCCACCCTTTTATACTTTTTGTTCGGCCTCTCACTCCTCACTCACATGTCTTCAACGTGTCTAAATCACAGACGGAGGTGCTTGACATCAGTCGAGCCTACCCACCCTCCAGCAATGAAACAATATAGAGTTGCCTATCCCAGCCAAGACCCCTCCTAGCTTGCTAATGCTCATTCATGCGCTCGGAGTTTCAAAGGATTCGCTTACCACGCAGCGAACAAGATCAAAAGGAATGGCGGGAGCTAGGACGTCGAGACCAAAAGACGTATAGTTAAACCCAAAAGAGCCATGTTATTAATCTCACCACTATTCACGGCCGCTCACGTACACATCATATAGAATTGCGAAATCATACCATGGCCAGTAATACCAAGATCAAGGCAAAGCCAAACTTTTCAAAGGTCTAGCCACACAAGATCGGGATTCGCACAAAGATGTGTACGGCTGTTTCTTTTCCATGGCATTAATATCGACATTGAATGCTTCCGCATGTCACAACCTACAGGCTAATGACCGACTGGTTTGATACTTAGACCGTCCTGCCAAGTCGAAATAGACAGGTTCCAGCATTAAAGTCAATACTCCGGACTTAGAGGATGCATCGGAGTTGTAGTCTTTCTATGCAACGCCCCCTCTTAGTTTGCTTGGCTTGGCGGGGGAAGGCCACTTCTGAACAATATATTGATTTATGTGTATGTATGCTCACATGTGTCTAGAAAAGAGGCGAGAAAGCCTAGGCAAGCAAACCCAACTGAATTGTGGCTGGGGCCGAGAGACGTGTCATTTCTTAGTCAAAGAAGACTAGTTCTTACTCCCCGTTTGATCTGAGACCATCTATAGTTCTAGTTTCCAAAATTCCTTACCGTAGTAAGCTTCTAGACACGGCAATAGGGAAGGGGGAGAACGAATGCTTGTCTCGTCCCCCAAACTGTAGCTTGACCATTTGTCGTACATAATACGAAATCTGGTTAGCGTGAGAGAAAGGTCTCCACTTTTACAAGGACTTGGTCGACTTACAAAGGCAAATCTGGCAATTGCTCTCCCAGCAAACCCATCAACCCCACTTGCACTTCGCACTTTGATAGGCAATTGCAGCTAGTAGCTCGAGTCCGAGCCAGTGGGTTGTGTCTAAGTGCGGGGACTTCTACAGCGCCTTGCCCCCTTGTCTGCAAAACAGAAGCTCTGGCCTATTCTAGTAATGGAGTGAGAGTGAGGGGGTGATGTCGGACTGTTTACGTTCCAGCTGCTTCTATTCATGATTGCACTCATCTATTAGCACAAAAGCTTGCATTTGGAGCACAAGCAATAGGGAAAGAGGGCCCCGTTCCACTCCCTTCTCTTGTATTTTCTTAATGCATCGACATCAGGCAACTACCTCCGATAGAAAACATTCAACGCTGGGTATTTATTCGGCAATTACCCTTCCTATGACAAAAATAACCCTGAAATTATGGTTGTATTAGATTTGATAAAAGAATGTATTATTTGCCAGACTAAAAGGAAAACTTGGCACATCATTAACCATAACCAGACATATAAAGACGGTGAGAGGGGGGGCACGGAAGAGATGGACAACACCAAGGTGTCTGGTCTGTGAGGCGAGAACAAGGAAGTTCCAAACGAGAATACAGGCACCACGGAGTTAACGAGCTTTGACACAGACTCTGATTAAGATCCAACTGTCCCCCAACCCAACACAGCTGCCTGATGTCTGTAGTAGAAAGTTTCAAACACAACTATCGCAGGAAGGCAGGAAGACGCCTTGTCAGCCCTAAGACTGCGGCTTGCCAAAACTCAATTGGAGGCTTCATTAGGGTTGGACGAATTCAGAGCTACTACTTAATCCCTCCCTCCCTGTCCGTGTATTTTGAGACTCTGTTTGGAGAAAAGGGGGCTGCAGGAAATTTAGTCACTCAGGCGCGGTGATGCATTTAAATCTCTCATGCTAGGCTGAAGTTCAAATTGTTTCTGTCGTCGGCTTTAGCACGAGAGCAGGGGACGGGAGGGTGGGGGAGAAGCGACTCCGTCCTATTTAGATATGTTACAGTGGCATAGATCTGCCTACAAACTGCCTACAAACTGACCCAAAGATCCAAGGAACGCAAAGACCTGAGTTATCAAAAAGGTGCCCAAGTTGCATTAAAAAGCCAAAGTAAGATGAGGGAGAGAGAAAGGATGAGGCAAAAGAATGAAGAGGTAGCTTTCACGAGCTAACACTTTACAACTTTTTACATGAATAACACCCAAGATCCCCAACACGCCGATAATGGTCAGTTTCACCTCTCGGTGTTAACAGCCATGTTGATGAATCTTGGCTCGTCGTCTGCCTCCGTCTACATTTACAGAAAGAGGGCACAAGAAGAGACATGCCAAGAAAAGACATGGAGGGCTTGTTGAGAGGCAGCACAGGTACATGAAAATACATATTGCAGAAGGCACCCTACATGATGGTAGGAGTATCGGTGCAGCAGAAGCGTCGATGAGCCTGTGTGGGGGTGTGTAGAGTAAGGAGTCCAGCCCCACAATCGATTGGTTGAGACAAAAACGAACCCTAAGACATTGCTCATCACAAATAGGGTCTCATAAACCCTGCCGTGCAACCCTAACTGTGAATCTTATCTTATCGTCATCCGTTTATTTGCAGTTCATGCTGCCTTATTTTTCTGGCATCATGAGTTTGGATCGTCGGACTTCCGCTCGGGCTTCCAATCATCCAAGTCCTCCAAATCCTTTCTTCTTGCAAAGCCAACGCGCGCGTTATAATCCGCGCGCTGAGTTAATGAATAAACATTAGTTCCCCATTAATTAGTAAGCAGCAGGGGTAGTCTGTCAGCTTTACTAGCAGCAGCATTTCAGAATTCTGCATCATGGCTGCTGACAAATGTAGCATCGTCTAGTTATGCTGCTTTTAATCATACCTGGAATCGGATGGTTTATGACTGTACAGGGGCGATGTCATGAATATGCAACAAACATAGAGTAGTATGCGGCAATGTGGCTAAAATGGACTGAATTGGGGCAATGTAGCCCTGTAAGAGTTTATTAACTGCTTAAATTCGAAAGCCTGAGCTGGTTTGACGAGGCGGGGCTACGTGTTCATGATGGTATTGGGGGTTAGGCATACGTGGGTGGTACAAGCAAGAAGCAACGGAGACTGGCTCTTTTGAAATGTATAAAATGGAGAGAATCATCTCATCTTCTTCATCTATTGCAACAAAATCCTCTCACCTCAATCACATATCAAATCTTTCTTATATTCTTACACCCACTCAAACATCTACTACTTTTCTTTTCTATCAAAATGGCTGCTTCCATCTCCTTCTACGACTCCTCTGTTAAGCCTCTCAAGGCCTGCGTAATCTCCACGCTCAACATTATCGCCAAGGGCAAGGAATGGGCTGAAAAGACCTCGACGCCCGAGGCCGAGCTTCTTAGTGAGGCCCGCCTGGCGCCCGATATGTACCCTCTATCATTCCAGTTCACGATGGTCATCGACATCATCAACGGTCTTGTTGGACACATCCGTGGCACTGAGAACCCTCCTCTCCCCTTCGACAAACTAGTGTCCTTTGCCATTGTCGAGGAGGCTATCCAGGCCGCCTCAGCTCAACTAGACTCGCTGACTGTCGATGAGGTGAACGCTGCTGCTACCAAGGAGGTTACCCTGAAGTTGGGCCCCGTAATTAGAAAGCAGGTTTTCATTGATGGCTTGGTGACTGGCTACTCGCTGCCCAACGCCTTGTTCCACATTACCACTGCCTACGCTATCCTGCGTAGCAAGGGCGCTGACCTGGGCAAGGCCGATTATGTTACCCCGTTCCTGGGCCCTGCTATCGCCGCCTGCGCCAGCAAGAAATAAATAACGGCATATGAAGGACGAATGTATTGAGCCATTATCTAGCGAAAGCTCTAGTCTATAGCCTTTTGAAACAGAAAAAATGACGATGATTGATCCCGTTAGACGAGACATTTAGCATTGCACAGTCATTCGGACTCAATGATAAACATAGCGATTGGTACACTTCATCTTGCAAATCATGACTCAGGTCGTTCGAATGTTTGTTTATGCAATTCAATAATGGTAGACGTTTGCCTTATTTGGCATGGTATCTTTGTTTGATGTAAACATAGAAAGACGCTTGTAGATTCCCCTCCTGTTGTGCCCCCTTATAAAAACATGACCTGTCCCTCGATCTATGGTAACTATTGCCACGGGCAGCCAGCCACTGAGAGAAACTCCTAAATAGTGCATGATGGCGTAGAAAAAAAAGCACGAAGTAAACAAGAGAAAAAGAAATGATCAAAAAAAAGACTAAAACATGAAGTATGGCTCCCCTTTTTAGTGTCCAAGTGCTTCGGCAGAGCGTGGAAAACAAAAGAGTTGCCTCTTCTTTTCTCTCTTTGTCGTGTCTGCCCAGTCCCAGATATTCAGCAATCAACTGGCTGAGAGTAAACTAGACAGCGGCGATTCGTTCGTTTGTGTAGTGGATTAAGGTTGAAGAGGAAGTCCGGAGGCAGTGATGCTGAGGGTTCGTATAACAGTTGTAGGTAAAAGAAATAGTGAAATATGAATGTAAATGTTTCAGAAAAGTAAAAGCGCAAATGGGAATATGGGTAGGACACTACAACAGACTGTCGCCTAGAGCCGATCGGATCAGAGACTTGGCAGCACGCAAAGTGTTTGATCCCTCATCCTCGCTCTTCTTAATATATGGGTTGACCTCGACCAAGTCCATGGCAACCAGGCAGTTGGTCTCGTGCAGAGCCTCGCAAATGTAGTTACCCTCGCGCAGAGTCAGGCCGCCACGAACAGGAGTACCAGTGGCAGGGGCCCAGATAGGGTCCAGACCGTCAATGTCGAAGGAGAGATGGATGGGAGTGTCAGCACCAATGTGGGCTAGAGCCATCTCAACTACCTTGCCAATGCCGTACTTATCGACATGGTACATGCTGAAAGCCTTGATACCGTTTTCGGCCAGAATCTTCTTCTCACCAGCATCGACGTCGCGCAAGCCAATATAAACCAGCTTGGTAGGAGAGACCATGTGTTCGGGGCCAACCCAGCCGAAAATGTCGGGGTTGTCAGACTTGGCAATGCCGGTGAGGAAGGCCATAGGCATGCCATGAATGTTGCCCGAGTCTGAAGTCTCAGGGGTGTTAATGTCAGCGTGGGCGTCGACCCAGACAACAGCTAGCTCGCGACGGCCATTGAAACGCTCGCGGATGGCCTTGGCCGTACCACCAATAGTGCCGATGGCAACAGAGTGGTCACCGCCGACTGTCAGCAACATGCGGCCCTCCTTGGCATGACTGTAGACCTGATCGCAGATCTGTTTGGTAGTTTCAGACACGTAGCGGGGCTTCTTCATGTTACGATGAGGCTCATCAGCTTCAGCATCATCCTGGGTGTAAATGCGAGCATCCCGGTCACCATGTAGATTGTATCCAAGATCAAGGCTGAGCTCATCTAGAAGACCAGCTTCGAAAAGAGCAGCGGGGCCGGTATCAACACCAGACTTTCCCTGTGGACGTATAGACTGAATTAGCGTGTGCGATGCAACATAGTGCTGCATAGCTGCAAGACAGAGCTTAGCTTTTCATACCTGGCCACCAGCAAAGCCCATAGCAACAACAGCAACATCCTCAGGGCAAGAAAGGAACTTGTTGTCAGACTTGGAGCTGACGATTTGGTTGCTAGAGTTAGCCATTTTGAATGTAATGTAAGTATATCGTGACAGGCGATGGAGAGTAGAGATTAAATGGTCAAAGAGAGCAAATGTCTATAAGGAGATAGTGAAGATAAGTAAAAGTGAGATAAGAGAAACAGTCAATAGGGTTAAGATAAAGCTCAAGTCTGCCGATGACTTTGCCTTGGATGAAGAAGGAAAGAGGGAGGAAAAAAGGCAAGAACAAGAACGGAAAGAACTCATCAATTATAAAGAAAAAAAAAAGCAAGTAGCTCCAAACACAGTATACACCAAGAGCCCGCTTAACCGGTCTTGGGAAAGGTAGTTTCCCTTTTCCCTTGGGCTGGTTTTTTCTCCACAGGGTGCGGCCAATCCCACTGCGATTTTTACACTCGGACTAGCAGGATGCCCGTTTCCAGTAAGTCGGCCGCCGGCAACGAAAAAGAAAAAAAAGGGTGAAACAAAAAATAGGAATGAAAATTATGAAGACCTGCCTGCGGCCCCCCTTGGCCTTCTTCCCAATCAGGAGTGGAGAGAACTTTGGGAGCAGTATCATCCAGCTTTGGAGGCTTTTTTTCGTTTGTCATCCCCTTCATGAGTGAAGAAAGAGCCACACCTGGTCTTTCCTGTTTTTGCCTCTTGATATAGCTACATCAAGTTACCGCCTTTTCGTTCGCATGAAGATGCCTCGTGTTCTAGAAGAAATAAGAAGGAACCTTATCGCTATAGGAAGCAGCTGCCAGAAAAGCATACAACGGACGGCTGTTATTAATTGTGTGCATTGGAAATGTGCACCGTTACAAACCCGTCCATAAGCGCGTGCACAGCCAAGTACATGTACATCATATGCACGAATTTTATCGTGCATTCCGCGATTAGTGCATGATAGACCCGCCTTTGGCTTTATCTTATCATGAGAGGCGTCTTTCCCCTACCTTGGAGAAGTCTTTCTCTGCCTTCGGCGACGGCGTCAGGATTTATGGGGCCTATGTTGGCCTCGAAGGTCGAGTGCAGCCAGGCTCAGCCAGTTCTGGAAGAGGGAGCAAGGGTATGAGGCGGGCTTTTTGCATGACTTTTCCTGTTTGCTTTACGGGTAGCTATGCCTCACATGCACATGACACAATGTGTGCAATAGGGCCAAGCTGTGTTGTTCTGTTTATGTACTTCTGACGTTGATGTTTAGGGGGGCTCTTTGTCAGTGTGCAATATCGCACATCATAAGAATGTGTGTTATGTCTTTGCTTTGCATCTTCCATGTTTGCTGGTCATTGGCTAACTCCAGCCAGCCGCATGCTTCAGAGCCCACGCTTAAGAAGGTGTGAAAAGTTTATTCCATTAGACGGCCAATGCTTGAACAAATGCGAACCTCCCCTTCTCCTTCCCTTTCTTTACCACCTCTAGCCATACCTTTGTCTTAGCCATTGTCTGTTTTCTGCCTTCTATAGCAGTTTATTCCGCTTACGAGGAGGTTGGCATCCTGGCATTTTTATGATCTAAGTGTGCATAGGCCAGTCATGTCTTCTCTTGTCTCCCTGTAGGATGTAAGGGAAACTTTTATTCATTAGTATTCCACGTCACAAGATCATCGAGACGAATTTACCTTTATGTAGGAGCAAAACCACCAAGTCAAGTCAAGTGACATGATTGGAGACTTTAGCTTGGAGCAAGCAAACAGCAAGTCCGAACTTAGTGATACAACCTAAAAAATGTAAAGTAACCCGAGGCTAAGCGGCTGGGCCCGTTTTAGAGATGTGTATATCTAAACAATGAAATGGCATAGATGGATCAACACGGTGAAACACGTTGGAAGAAAAGTGAGTAGTATATAAGCAAACGCCAGCTAAATCGAGAACAGTATCATACAGATACGTGTACAGAATCAATCCCAACACACCGCCAGAACATAACCCCAAAAGAAACAAGACAACAAGAAATAGCAGGCATAACGTGTCGGTGCGTCTTGTTCAAAATGAATACAGCAGAAAGAAACACAAGGACAAGCAACTCCAGATGGGAAGTATAAAAAAACGCAGGGAAAGGGAGGAGGGCAAACGTCATCACCTCCACCCTTCAAATGCGATGGCAACAAGGCCGACAACGACTACGCACCATGACGTTATTTTGGCCGACGGCATAGCTAGCGATCAGCTGCACCCGCTTAGCCAGGAAATCCTATCCTAGCCCCCAGACCTTAGTTCTTGGAAAGGTAGAAGAAAAACAAGTGACAAAGAAAAAAATAAAAAGACCTACAGAACCAACATCAGGGGTCCAACTTCGCCGCTCACGATAGATCCGCTACGTAACCTAAACGTTCTCTATCGTCACTGCTGACACGAGCATACTCAAGCAACAATCTCAACACATAGATCTGCATATCTTCCTTGCGCAGCACCCGCTTAGCCCAGTCTTGACCATCTAGCGCAATCTTCTTGGCTACATCATCATGTGAAGGCTTGTTGCCCGCACCTAGGAAATACTCCATAATGGCGTAGTAGTCGCCAAAGCGGTTGTCCATGGGTACAAAGTGTTTCCATGCGACCAGACGGTCGTCATGCCACTCGCGCCACAGAGTGGCCTTAATGGGGAGAGAGGTGGACCGTAGAAAACCGAGGTAACGGCCTGAGAATGAGTTTCCATCAACATCAGGCATGTACTTGTACTTGAACTGCTCAGCCAGAGACTTGCCCAGAAGCTTGGTATAGTGAGCGTCTAGGTAGCTGCACTGTCCTTCCTCTTCAGCTGGGAAGCAAGGTAGGTCAACAAAGCCGACGTCAGACCACTGGTCCAGCCATTTGCTCAGACCCTTGACCTCTCCTGTTACACTAGAAGGCGTCGAGGCTTGGAGCTGATACTCGGTGTCAGGGAGCACAAAGTTAATCTGACGATCGCCATACTCAGCAGCAGCCACAGACGTTGCGTTGTTCATTGAGACAAAGCGGTGACGTTGGTATCCATGCCAGTTGGTCTTGTCAGCCTGACCTCCAGTACCAACACCTCTCCACGAAACCATGTTGAGCTTGTCCTCCCAGGGAATATTAGCTCCACCACCGCCCATGAAACGCTCCTCCTCACTCCAGTACATTGGAGCAGGCAAAAGAATCTCATTGTTGACGGAGAGCTTAGAACCGCCAAAGAGAGGCAACAAGGTCTTGGTTGAGCTAATACTCAAAGGACGCAGGAAAATACCCTCGAGGGACTGCAAGTCGGGCTGGTGGCAGAAGTCGGTAGAAAGGGTGTAGTTGGACACGTAGCCGTTCTCCATGTGGGGCTTGGAGAGATGCATGGAAATCTTGACAGGCTGGTAGGGCACAATGGGGTTGAGGTTGTGGCGGGAAAGGCTGTTGGCAGGGCATCCACGACGAGCAATATCCCAGTAGGAGCCTGCCAGGAAACATACAGTCAGTCAGATGAACGATTATTCATGATTCACAGTAGGGAGGAATATGCAATGCCAAGTTTCACACAGGCATGTGTCTTAGCCTAACATGAACCAAGACAGAAACAAAACAGTACGATAAAAAGGCATGAACATAGCGGGCGGGGGAAAAAAAATAGAAGGTGAAAACAGAAAAACTTACCCTCGGTTTCCCAAGTCATCGGCGGGTTGTCTCCAGTGCGCGGAGGGGGGAGAGCATCATAAGAAGATATGGCATCCGCTGCAGGAACCATTTTCTTGGTCTCAGCAGCCTTGGCCATGTACTCATCAATGGTCTCGGAGGGAACGACAATACGAGGCTCGTCCATAGCATTCAGGGCAATATCCATGTCAGGAAGCATGTGCTCAATAGTGCTAGTCATGTTGAGCCAAATCTGCGTCCAGAACCATCCACTGCCAGAAGAAGCAGTATGGTTGCGAACCGAGATGCGCATTTCATATTCATTGGCATCCTTGCGGATTGTGGCAGCGGGAATGCCCCAGAATGGTTCGAGGTCGCGGTAGATCTGATCGAAAAATTCCTCAACGATGACGGCATTATGCTTGGTAGCAAAAGCGTGCCACTCATCGAACCCAGGGGGAGGGTGGCGGCCACGACGCTCACGATAGGCGGCAGAGGCATCAGACAAGGTGGAAGTCTGAGTCGAGATCAGGCCGTTAAACCTTTCGTCGGCTAAACGCACTAGGCGATCAATTGGATGGCCATCTGTGGGGGCTAAAGGGACGGTGATCTTAGCCACGCTCTCACTTTCAGGCGTGGTTGGGAAAGGCGAAATAGGATCATCAGTAAACGCTGGTGCACTCAGCAGGTATTTGAACAAAAATAACACGAAAACGCCAGCTACAACGTATCTCGCAATGAAACGTAGAATGAACTGTGGCCGGCGGCTCACAGAATGACTGAGCCTTTTGATCATTGTTGAGAGAGATTTCAAATATTATATCTTGATTCGACAGTACAGGTGGTATAAAGGGCGCAGGTCAAGCTCGAGAAACTCGGGGCTGGCTGGCTGTGGACGGATGGATACTGAGAGGAACAAGCCAGCGACTACAGTTGTAAACAATGTGTTAGTACCGCGGAGACACAAGCGAGGGAGGGGAGGGGAGAGTGACTGGGGTGATGTTTTGGATGGGGGTTTCTAAGAGCAAATCATGAAAAGAAAACAATTGGGCAAACAAGAACGTACTTAGCTCGGCAAACGACGGTGACGGTATGTTTGGTTCGTTTGTTGTATTCCACGACTCTGCACGTGAAACGAAGGGCAGCACAATATGATGATGCAAAAGGAATGGTTGGACGAGACTTAGTGAGACGTCAGAGAAAGACCAAGGCTGCGGACTGTAGAAGCGGTGTTCGTGGCCGGTTTGAACATGAATTTTAAGGAGAAGGGGGTAAGAGTGTCAAGAGACAGAGCCACAAAGACACGCATACAATGCAACGCAATGCAATAGATAGCAGGCCAAGCTGTGTGGTGAGCGACAAGGCGGGCGAGGAAGCGTAGACAAGCAGACGACGAGACGAGGAGTCGTGGAAAAGGAGACGAGAAGACGAAGCGAAGCAGCGTCGACTGGAAAAATCAAAGAAAAGAGTGCTTGAGTCGAGATTGACTGAATCAAGAGGCAAAGGGAAGGGAGCCGATGGAAACAGGGGTGGATCAGGAAACTTTGGTTATTTTCAAACTACGTTAAATGAGGCAAGGTGTGCTGTGCTGTTCAGTGCATTCCAGCCGTCCAACGAGACACAAGTAAAGGGCATAGAGTGAGAATTAGGAGTTGCGTGTGGAGAAAAAAGGGGCACTGTAACAGTAAGCGCGCTGGAAAGAAAATAATAGAAAATAGAAAAAGACAAGCTGCAAAGGAATGGTCAGCCCCGAGTCGTGGTACTCGCCAAATTAGAGCAAATAAAAAGAGGACGAGGGCTAGGGCGTAGAACGAGTCAGGAAGAGGCTGTGAGCAGGATACATGCGGCCACGGTGTATTATATAATCGAAAGAGTGCGATAGAATGCGGATAGGAGAGCCCCTGTTTTCTCCTCAGCAAAAGAAGCAACTGCCAAAACCAGAACAGTGATTGTTGAATCAGGCGGGGGTCAGATCAGTGGTTGGCTGGTCGTGCAGCAAGAACCAGAGCAAACCCAAGAAGCAACAGGAAAGCACACGAAAGCAGACACGAGAGCAGACACGAAAGCAGGCACGGAAGCAGGCACGGAAGCAGACACGAAAACAAACGCAAGAGTCTATAGACAAAATGGAAAGCCAACAGGGCTGCCCTCTTTATTTATTGATTTCCTGAACCCGCTTACAACCCCCCACGCTAAATCCTCTCGATAGAAAAATCCCCCCTCGCCTGCTTGCCTTGATCGTGGTTGTGGCGCAAAAAAAGAAAATAAGCAAAGCAACGCCGTAGTACATTCTCGAATTAGACATTCCGTGGAACGCCGCAATTTTTCTCTCGGATTCAATTGACAGACAGCGCCCGCTGCAGAGCAGTTGCTTGGTTAAATCCAAGTCCCGCCCTATTTTATTGTTCAACCAACAACCCTGCAAACAGTCAGTCCGCACGCAAACCTGCTGAATTGAACATTGGCAACTACGCTGACATTGATAGACCCACTCTAACCACATGCTCATTGGTGTGTAGTTCGTGCCGCTCAGGTCCTTACTTCCTATCTTGAGCGTGACTAAAACACCGTCTGGTTCGGCCCGTCCCAGCGGCATTCGGACTTGCGAGGGCGGCTTCAATGCACGATACTTGTCGCGCATGGTATGCGCAAAGATAATAGAGATACCGGCTATAAATAAGCTTTCAAATATGCCAATATGGTTGTTCTTGGTTAGGGTTATGTGGACCCTATGCAAGCTTGGCCCCTTGCTTGATAGGCTTCTACTGCACATGGGTACCATTAACATGCATTTGACTCACGATGGTGGGTTACAGCAATTTCTAATTCTCTAATCTTACATGAAAAATACCCGCACTCTAGATCCCGCATGTCCAAAATACATGGTCGCATCCTGGACGATGCTCCACGTCGCGTCTCTACTCCTGCTCCGGCACATTCGGTGGCTCCTCTGTGTGATGGCAAATTAGTTCCGCGTATGTTGGCCGAAAAGGCCATTTTTGCCACGCCTCCAGCATCTCGTAGTACTGCTCCTGGTTCATACGCCGTCCTGTCATCGTCGTGATAGCCCTTCCCTTAACCTCGATAGGGATACCATAACGCTTGAGGTTGACAGCTTCAGGCATATTAGGCAAGCAGCCGTCGGCAGCTCCTGGCCACATCTTGTCTAGGAGTTTGCCCATCTCGCCCGACGAGTTCATCATGGCCATAGTCAACACATCAAACACTAAACACGCTTGGTTGACATTGTCGCGCAAGAGCGGGTGCATTGACTTGGGTTGGATGTCTAGTAGAGTCACGGGGACGTCTGGGAAGACGTCGTGCGGCTTGGTGATGAGGGGCTCATACTCGCGTCGGTCCCACAGGAGCACCGGCTCATCCTGGTAAAAGCAGTGGTGCTCGTCGACGTGCAGCCGTGTTGTAGCAATATAATTGATGTGCGACAAGTTGATCTCATCGTTCAGTAGCTTGTGGCCCTCCATGTACTGCTCCATGGTGTACTCGCCCGAGCGGTACTTTTTGCGTAGCTCTACCCACATTTGGTTGTACGCACGCGCTAACCACTCGCGTATATCTCGTACCGTGCCTTTGTAGTTGGGACCGAAGATTTGCTTCACAATTGCTGTCGGACTAGGTGGTGCTGGCATGTACTTGGTCGATCTAGGGACCATCAGCGCTGACTTGTCAACAACCTCAGGTGTTTGTACGACTTGCTCTTCTTGCGGTTGGGGCTGGGCCTTGGTCCCAACTTGAGCCTTGGCTGCCTCTTCCTGTAGCTTCCGGAGAAGCTCATCGCGCTCCTGTTCCTTATCCAGTACGGCTGCCCGCGTAGGCCTTCCGCGCTTTGGCTTCGCCGGCTTGCTTCCGTCAGCATTGCTCTCTGTCTCCTTGGCTATCTCTACCGTGGTTTTAGAATGGGAGCATCTCTTAGGCTTGGGCTCTTCCTCTTCGCATGTTTCCTCCGCTTCGAACGCAACCTCCTTTTTTCGCCCTCTCCGTTTAGCTGGCTTGGCCTCTACCTCTTCCTGCTCTGCTACCTCGGCAGCCTTCTTAGAGCGGGACCGCCGCTTGGGTTTAGCCTCCTCTCCGGCATCTTCCTCGACCTCAGTGGCTTTTTTGGAGCGTGAACGCCGCTTGGGCTTAGCCTCTTCCTCAGCATCTTCCTCAACCTCAGCGGCTTTTTTGGAGCGTGAACGCCGCTTGGGCTTAGCCTCCTCTTCGGCATTTTCCTCGGCCTCAACAGCTTTTTTGGAGCGTGAACGCCGCTTGGGCTTAGCCTCTTCCTCAGCATCTTCCTCAACCTCAGCGGCTTTTTTAGAGCGGGAACGCCGCCTGGGCTTAGTCTCCTCTTCGGCCTCTTCCTTAGCCTCCACAATTTTCTTTGACCTGGGTTGCTTCTTAGGCTTGACTTCTTCTTCCCCTTCTCCTTCTCCTCCTTCTTCTTCTTCTATCTCCTTCTCTATATCTTCTTCTTCCTCGTCCATTTTGTCTGTGCCCTCTAGCTCCGCTAATCTTTTGAGTGCCTCTACCTCCTCGCTATCGATAAGCTTTCGTGGCGCATCTCTTGGTTTAGAGATTCCATAAAGTTGGGGCTTCTTTGAGACCAAGCCTGTTTCATTGTCAGGCAGGGTCATGAAAAACTTGGATCGAAACTTGACTAGATCGCCAGCCAAAAAATAATTCGTCGGGTCGTTTTCCTGCATGTCCGCCGGCTCAGGCTTAGGATGTTGCTTTTCGTATTCAGCAATGTATTCACGGCGCTTTATGAGACCAGAAATAATGCGGTCGATGTATTCCTGGTCTTTGCGGCGCTCTTCGGGAGTATTCTCTTTCAGCTGCTGAGTAATCTCGCTCTGGCGATCCTTGGGATATACGCGACCGGCCTTTTTCATCTTCTCAGCCACAACGCGGCCGCTCTCAAGCTGTAGGGCCATGAGGCGAGTGGGTTGCCTAAGTTGGATGAGGTTGGCACGAGCCTCGGAGCTCATGTCATCAGAGCCAACAACCTCGTGGATGTATTCAAGAGCGGCCTCAGTGTCAATGGCCGCACGGCGGCGCGAGAATATGTTTTTGGGGATGTAGGCACGCTTTTCCTCGTCGTTGGTCCACACTAGCATGCGCACGAGACCGTACTTTTGGAACATGGAGCGCGCCCGCACGCTGGTCATGATCTGGTGGAGGATAAGAGCCGAGACCGACTCGTAGGACTGGTATTTCTTCTTAGGGTATGTGCTTAGGTTCATGGTGACGAGCAACGTGTCATTACGCTCAACGGGACCAGTGCGAGGAACCGGTTTTTGTTCGGGCAGCATGTCTAGAGCACTATAGACATCCTCCCAAATGACGCCGTGCTTGTGAACAATCTCAACGTTGGGTTTATCAGTCAGGGGCTTAAGATGCTCGGCATAGAAGTCTCCATCAGGCTCCATCATGATGTGCTTCCGAGGCTCCAAGACTTTGTGGAGGGCTTTGCTCCATATCCCCACACCAGGGTTGATGTCAAGAAGATCACAGCCTTTATGTCGGTCAAGAGAATCGCCAAGATATGTGATGATTTGGTCTTGATGGCGGGTGTTAGCAAGAAGCATTCGTGTTACAGACCACACAGACACCCGCTTCCTCGACTAGGCCCTGACTTACCTACAAATTCTTCGCTGATAATATGTACGCGGTTCTTCTCCACCTTTGGGGGGGGTTTCTTGGTGGGCGCTTTTGGCGATTTCACCCGGTACAGACCCGACTCATACAGCCATTTGGATATCTCGTTGGTGACTTGGATGTTGTGGGCAGCAAGCTTTTGCGGTGGTCGCCCTGATGCTATGTTTCTAGAGGTGAGAAGCCGAGACATTAGGGATGTTTGGGGGAAAGAGCTCAAGATCGCATTTTTGGAGCAGAGCCTATAGGCGCCAGGGCGCCGTATGAGGGACAGCATTGGTCGGTACGACAGGAGGGCTACAGCAAGAGGGAGGAAGATGGATATAGGGCCAGTGGTGGTCCTTCCGACAGTGCGCCCAAGGCCGGGTGTTTAAGTTGCAATGAATGCAAACAAGCAGCGATTTGGCCAAGATTTAATTAGTTGTTTGCAGTTGTATGACGTTGCTAAAGTGGTGAAGTTAAAAATGAAATATTCTGCCGCTCTAACACACTGACCGCCTTCGAGCTGTTGTGATAACCCTAACACACTTCAGCCATTGTAGGGTTTGTCATAAGCACATACGTAATTAGATGGATGGTGCCGTGTACATGCAGTGTTGAGTTGCAACGTTTCGGGCTCAGCAGTATCACTTACGGGCCACAATTTAGGCCACTGGCCCAGACTCATTGTGGAACCACTGATCCCTAGTTACTCAATAAGCAGACAAGTAAAACTGCTTACGGCAAATCTCCGTGAGACCATGGAGGGGGCAGGCTGTCTCAATTGTTATCTTGTTTACCGAGGGCTGGGAAGCAATTGCACCTGATCAGGGTGAGTGCGCGGTAGTTAGGTAGGTCGTGGATGAAGGGAGGAGAGGGGTGTAGGGAGGAGTGTAAGGCGGAGGGAGTGGACGAAAAAGGGCTTGCTGGTGATTGCTGATTGGACAGCTTTGCTGACAGGAATTATAGGATAAAACTCAGTTGTTGAGAGCAGGTTGAGCAGGTTGAGGAAAGCTGCTCTAGTCGTGGGTCAAAAAAGACCAGACAGTTTAAGTTTAAACAAGGGAGGAGGTAGGTGGTGGAGAGACAGCTATCTACTGGACCGGCCGGCAAGGCGTGGGAATAGGACAAGACAATATATGGCTAGAATCGTTGCGGTGGAGATTTGCAGCACAGACAGAGTTTGGGCTGCACGCATGCATCTGCACTCTGCAGCTGACTTGGCTGGCTCTTGGCTGGCTCTTGAAAATTGGAGAATAGGAAATGGGAGAAGGGGAGGCGGAAGAGCAGGAGAAATATGAGAGAAGGGGGGGAGATACCAAAGGCTATTCTCACATCATCTTGGGTTCCTTCGTTGTCTCTTTCGCTTTGTATCGCTCTATCTCTCTCTTGCCTTTCTTCATCTTGTATTCTGCATTCCTCGCAAGCGTGTTTGCTATTTGGTCCCATTTCTGCCCTCTGTCTTCGTTCTCTGCCGTGTGTTGCAAAAACAATGGTCTGATATGATGCTTGGCCTAGCTACCCATGTCTGTGATCGGCTTGCAGATTCTTGCATTGTTCCCCCTTGTTTGTCTCTCCTTCTCTCCGCCTTGTTGCAAATGCAGATCTTTGAGAAACCCTGCTATTTGTACACTAGACAAGAAGAAAAGAGGAAAGATAACAAGGAATTCCCTGTCTTGGTAGTCTGCTGAGACTTTGCTGCCCCCTCCCCCGCCATCCATCCATTAGGACAAGGTAGCTTAGTTGACCTGGAACTTGTCTTCAATGATAGTTTTTGTATGTGTTGGACAAATTGGGCCAACCTGACCAACTAGAAGCAATGGGCATAAAACAAGACATGATATTGGAGCTCACGTTTTTGTCTCTGTCTGATTTTCAGTGTCTTGGGGCTAAGATTAACTCGAGGCAAGCAAGTGACCGAGAGCAGTCTGTGGCTGGCCCAAACGGTTGATGATTTTCGAGCAAGCTGGAGCTGAAGATGATATGTTGGTGAGAGTGAGGGAGGGTATGGGTGAGAGGAGGAGCTTTGATCTGCGAAACTAACTATTACTTGACCAGAGACAAGGAAAAAAAACAAGGGAAAAAAGAAAATGGCTGACGCGAGGATTGTAACCTGTCTCTCCTTCAGGCTTTTTCTTACTGTAGCCGTGTTCATCCCTCCTACTTTCTTGTGTTAGGCTCTGAGTTCTCCTTTCTCGCTCGTTCCCTCAACGTTTCCGGGTTTTCCTCTCTCCCATCCTAGACTTGGCTGAACATGGTCTTGTCCTAGCTCAACTACCCGCCCGCTCGTTCCTTCCTTGGCGGGCTGTACTGTACGGCCCCTCTGGCGAATTCCTCCATGTCGAGCGGCGAACCAATCATAGGCATCGCATTATCTGGGAATTGTAATTGTAGGTATATCAGCCGTGAGACAACAAGTGAAGACAATGGATGGTGGTCTGCCCTTCCCCGTCTTCACCCAATCCTACTGCTGTCGTGTAGTGTTGCTGCTGTTGGTTGCTGGGCGGTGGCTGCTGACCTCTCTTGATGGAGGCTCGCCTGCTACCCTGCTCTCAAGCCCTTTCCACAGTCTCCCTCTCGCCTACCACCGAGTATATAGAGTCTGGGACTTCCTTGCCTACAATGGCGTTTGTTACTCTACATCTGGTCTCCTCGAACTCACCTTCCTCTACTGCTGCTGCCTATTGAAGCTGTTCGCTCTATTTGCTGGACAGAGATCCGAGCTGGTTGACGTCGCACTACCATCACTACCACCTCGACGAAGACAAAAACACTGTTATTTTCCTCTAGTATTGTTCCTGCAACCCTCTCGTGTATACCCCTTTTGCGTTTCCTGTGTCTTTTTTGGCTATTTGATTCCTTATATTTTCTTTTCAACCTACCCTACTCCCCATACTTTATAATGCCTCCTTCCCCTATTTCTGCCTCTACCACCATCTCCGGCAAGGAAAAGACCGGCTCTGAAAAGACGGCCAGTTCCATGCTGCAGCCTTCTGCCAAGGCCTCATGCTCGGGCCCTGTCTTGCAACACAAAAAGACGAAGCCTAGCGGCACTTTAGCTAGCTTCAAGTCCCTTCGCGTAGCATCCAAGAGGCCACTGCCTAACAAGTACGGCAATGGGCAGTATGCCATGACTGAAGCGCGGCCAGGCGCCCGGGAATCGCTCAAGACGCTTGGTCTTGCTGGTGAGTGGAAAAGCTCGTTCGAGACATCTAAATGGAGAACTATTCATTTGGGCGTATATCCCTGGAGACATATTCTAACATCATCCATCCTTACCTACAGACTTCAAGACACTCAAGGACCTGGTCGTCACCAAGGCTACCAACAATGGTATCATCGATGACAAAACCTACCTCATGGAGCGCATTATCCGCATGGTGGCCAAAATGCCCAATGGGTCGAAGCTGCGTGAAGAGCTGACCAACAATCTGATCAATGAGCTGTGGAACACTCTTGATCATCCTCCAATGATGGATGTGGGCCTCCTGTCCAAGTATCGCCAGCCCGATGGATCGTACAATGTAAGTGGCTTTTTCTACTATGGCCAGCTAGGCTTCTCTGCTAACGCATTTGCAGAACCTCAAAGACCCCATGCTGGGAGCTGCCGGCCAGGTTTACTCCCGTTCAGTCCGACCCGGCAAGATGAATCTCGGGGCCCTGCCTGACCCTGGCACTATCTTTGACGCTGTGATGGCTCGTGAAGAGTTCAAGCCCCATCCCAACAATGTTTCTAGTATCCTGTGGTACTGGGCCACTCTCATCACCCATGGTAAGTCTGACGCTGCTATTTTGTTTTGCCTGTTGCTGACTTGGCCTCTTTTCCCCTACCTTTGCAGACCTCTTCTGGAGTGACCCCAAGGATGGCACACGCTCCAAGACCTCCTGCTACCTAGACCTGTCTCCCCTGTACGGTAGCAACCAGGAAATGCTCGACTCCATTCGTACCTTCAAGGGCGGCAAGCTCAAGACCGATGCCTTTGCTGATAGACGCCTGCAGGGCATGCCTCCTGGCGTCTGTGTCCTACTGATCATGTTCAACCGTTTCCACAACCATGTCGCAGAGATGCTTGCCGCCATTAACGAAAACGGCCGGTTCAGCCCTCCAGCTCCCGGCCTCAAGGGCGAGGAGTTGGAAGCTGCATGGAAGAAGCAGGACGAAGAACTGTTCCAGGTTGCCCGTCTAGTAACTAGCGGTCTGTACATCAACATCACGTTGGTTGACTATGTGCGCAACATCATCAACCTGAACCGCGTTGACACTAACTGGACGTTGGACCCACGCCAGGAAATGGGCCCCCAAGTTGGAACACGGGCTGGCGCCGAACGAGGCACTGGAAACTCGGTCTCGGCCGAGTTCAACCTGTGCTACCGCTGGCACTCTTGCATCAGTGCTAAGGACGAGAAGTGGATCAACGAGTTCTACGGTGACTTGTTCGCCAAGAACGCTGCCACATCCAGCCCGCGTGAGATGATGTGTGCTGTGGGCAAGTTTGAGGCCTCGATTCCTAAAGACCCTGCTGACCGCACGTTCGGAGGTTTCAAACGAGGCGCTGACGGCAAGTTCAACGACGATGATCTTGTGGCATGCATTAGCGATGCTATTGAGGAACCAGCTGGCAGCTTCGGCGCCCGCAACGTGCCCAAGGCCATGAGACCCATTGAGATGCTGGGCATTCTCCGTGGCCGCAGCTGGAACCTGGCTGGCCTGAACGAGTTTCGTGTGCACTTCGGCCTGAAGCCGTACGAGACCTTTGAGGACATCAACTCTGACACCGAGGTTGCCGGTGCTCTGAAGCATCTCTACCAGCATCCTGACAATGTTGAGCTGTACACTGGCTTGGTGGCCGAGGAGAACAAAGACCCTATGGTCCCCGGTGTAGGCATTGCCCCGACGTACACCATCTCTCGCGTTGTCCTGTCTGATGCTGTGTGCCTTGTGCGCGGTGATCGTTTCTACACCACCGACTACCACCCCAAGGCTCTCACAAACTGGGGTTACAAAGAGGTTGACTATGACCTCAACCTCAACCATGGCTGCATCTTCTACAAGCTCTTTATTCGCGCCTTCCCCAACCACTTTAAGCAGAACAGCGTGTATGCCCACTACCCTATGGTTGTACCTTGCGAAAATGCCAAGATCCTAGCTAGTATGCACCGCGCCGACAAATTTGACTTTGAGCGCCCATGCTACACTCCCCCGCGTGTCAACATTACCACCTACGGGGGCGCCCAGACTGTTCTTGAAAACACAGACATATACAAGGTCACCTGGGGCGAGGGCGTGGAGTTCCTCATGGGCAAGGGTGGCGGTGGATTCATGCTGTCGGGAGATTCGCCTTTTCACGGCGAGCAACGCAAGTGTATGGGTCGTCTGCTCTACCGCGACGGCTGGATTGATGACATCAAGGCTTTCTACGCTCAGACAGCCGAGAAGCTACTGACCATCAAGTCGTACAACATGGGCAAAACGCGACAGGTGGACGTGATCCGCGACGTGGGTAATATGGCTCACACACGCTTTGCGGCACGCGTTTTTGCGCTGCCTGTCAAGACTGACACCTTCACCCGGGGTGCTTTTAGCGAGTACGAGCTGTACAAGATCCTGTCGGCCATCTTCACCGCCATTTTCTTCGACCTAGACCCTGCCAAGAGCTTCCCGCTACGGGAGCACACCAAGACTGCATGCGACAAGCTTGCCGGAGTTATCATGATGAACGCCAAGTTAGTTAAGCTGGGCCTGTCGCCCATGTTTACTGAATCAGTGAAAAAGGACGAGCCTCTGGCTGCCTACGGCAAACACATCATACGCGCCTTGTTCAAGGAGGGCTACTCGTACGATGAAGTTGTAAACTCACATGTTCTGCCTACGGCTTGCGCCATGGTGCCCAACCAAGCCCAGGTTTTTGCTCAGGCAGTCGATTTCTACCTGAGTGACGAGGGCAAGGACCACATTCCCGCTCTTTACGAGCTGGCTAACGACTCGCCCAGCGAGGCCACCGACGCCCTGCTTCTGGGCTATGCTATGGAGGGAATTCGCCTAGCTGGCACCTTTGGCGCCTACCGCCAGGCTACTGCTGCGGATACCATAGCTGAAGATGACGGCCGTCAGGTACGTGTGGCTGCTGGCGACCGTGTGTTCGTTAGCTTCGTCGGCGCAGCACGCGACCCTAACCACTTCCCAAACCCCAACGCTGTTGATCCCCGTCGTCCTCTTGACTCGTACATCCACTACGGAAAGGGACCACACGCTTGCCTGGGTCGTGGCGCTAGCCAGGCGGCTATTACAGAGCTGTTCCGCGCCCTGTTCAAGCGCCGCAACCTGCGCCGAGTCCCTGGCCCTCAGGGCATGCTAAAGAAGGTGCCCCGGGCAGGTGGCTTCTGTGTGTACGTTGACGAGAACTGGAGTCAAATGAATCCTTTCCCGCAGACAATGAAGGTCATGTGGGATGAATAGGTGGTCAGTTCACTAATGGACAATGATGAGCATCAAATCAATGAAAGGATAGTATGAATGCTGTGTTTAATAGGCAGATATTGTTGAGAAGTAATCTTTAATGTTAAGTCATGTCTACCTTGCGCTTTACACGAAGTGTTGCAATTTCTATGTGCTAGACCGATGCAGGCTACTTTTTCGTGGCAATACGACATCTTGAGCTTGAAGCTTCATGTATCAGTCTTGTCCTTTCCATTGCCTGTGTGTTTGCTGGAGTTTTCCATCTTCATTTTCCAAGCTAACTGCAGTCTAATGCTTAGGTGCCAGCCAAATATGGCGTGGTTTGCCGCGAACCGTTCTATCTCTGGTATCGACCATAGTTTTTCAAAGTCTCTGGCAATCATGTCTACCAGCGGCAATGCAACGCATCGATGTTTTGGAATGCCAGTATAGATTTCTTCTATGGCGCTCAACACCGTGGCGGGGGTGGTCTGTAGTTGTTTTTCAGAGAGACTCAAGACCTGTGGCCAAATGAGATCGTGTAGCTTTGGCATGATGAATTTGTGGGCAAGTATGCAGACCTGCACGCATGTGGCGAGATCTTTGTATCCTTCTTCTATGAGGGACGAGGGATTTTTTGTAGTAGGTGGTCAGTACTAGACTTGTTATCGGCGCATTGAAGAGCATGGTTTCCGCGGGATAGCTAGGACTTCCTTACCACTTGCTTTGATGTTGTCAAGAGCTGTTGTTTCAATAGAGTACACAAAGCGGACCATGATTGCCGTAGCAGCAGACTGGAAGTCAATTTTCAGCTCTGGTATCTTGCCGGCATGGCCCTTCTGTTGCCGATTTTGCTTATCTGGTGATTTTGAGGATGACTCTGCGTTTCCTGTAGTAGCCTATAGTAGACGGTATTAGGGACAAGCCTTCTCTTTAGAGCCGGTTAAAAGAACTACCTTATTTCGATCAAGCTGTATAAACTCTTCTCTAAACACTTTTGAGTGCAAGCTTAGTATAAAGCGATGCGCTGGGAACACAGCGCCATCGCTAGAGACTAGTCGTATGTCCGACCACAGTTCTTCCATATTGGCTCGCAAGATATCATGTGAATGCCAAGTTATTACAGCCCAAGTGAAGTATGGAAAAGCTTTTGCTAGTGATTGTATTCATGCCCCCTCCCAAGAAATCTGGATGTCGAAATGTGGCCATTTGAAATCAGACGAAACGCTAGATTCGACACACAGCACTCTGGTAGCCAGCCGGTAGTTGTGCAGGGAGCATAGCAACGGGCATTAAATTTTCTCCAGAAAAAGCCAACAAATAGCACACAAAAAGCCCCAAATACATGAAACACCGTAATAGTGACGAAAAATAATGCCCGCTAGCCTGGTCACACAGACTCTCCTTCTCCCTCTCCATGGTTTATTCCTCCATGGCCAAGTAGCAATTCATGGCCTGGCTCAAATCCCAGCTAAAGTTCCCATTTTCCTCAGCAAAACGGCGGAAAGCCCGGTTTTCCTGCACTAACGAAAACTCCTGCACGATGCCCTTCAGCAGCACTGGAATGATTTCGACTTGTTGGCCCTCTTTGCATTTGCCATAGGCCAGCTTCAATGCGTCAACGGCCTCGTCTACACTGAAGCGTATCAGTTTGCAAATATGGCGTAATAGATACTGGTGCACTGCTGCGCCAAAATCAGGGACATCAAAGGTTTTAGCAGCAAATGTAGCTTCAACCCAGGCTCCCAAATCGTACGCAGTGTGGTCGATTTTAGGGCTAACTAGCATCTGAACATCTAGAAGGCCCGTGTTTTTGGTTAGCCACGCAGCTATCTTAAGACGGTAAAGACCATAGTTGTACCTTTTGAAGGACTGAAATCGTTGACTTTGCCAAGATATAAGAACTCGAGAAACAGCTCAATGACGTCATGTCTGTATGGCGTCTGTATCTTGACAGGTAGCGACGGCTTCTAGCGAAATCAGGTCAACAGGGGGAAAGCCAGGAGATGAATACACCCCACCCCCAAGAGTAGCGGCAACATACAGGGAAAAGCCCCATTTTCTTAGGGGTGCTCATCAAGGTTTTGGAAGCATTCTCAACGACAATGCTGTGAGCAGGGAACGAACTGTGTTCCGAGCTAACAAACTTAATGTCGGCATTTTCCGCGGTTAGGAAGCTCCTACAACGTACTCATTGTGTCAGGGCTGCCAATTCAACAGAGGTCAGAGACCAAGAGCCCATGCCTTACCTAGCCAAATTCATTGGCACATAGCCGCTTTTGCTTATAGCGGATGGCGACTTAGTAGAGGCCATAATCGTCAAATGGGCAAGTAAACAAGGAGTCTTCTGCGGCCCTCGCTGTAACAAGAGCGACCCTAAAAAAGAATAATCAAGAGTTTAGTCTAGATGCTTCTTTTATTGGGGAAGTGACCTTTATTTATACTTTTCTACGAAATGAGCAACTGCTTCCCAATGAAAGGCAATGAGTGCGAGAGATGGCAACTGCGTTTTGGTAGAGGGCTAGAGGTGGGGCTTTGTCGGTTTGTAATTGCCTGAAACAAAGCCATGTTGACATGCAACTTCCTCCGCAAAACACCCAGCACGTCGCGATACGCGCCGGAGGAGTGCGGCCATTGACTCCCTCCCATCACATCACATGGACAAGCGATGAGTCATGCAGTGCTACCAAGGTATGTAGAGCGTACAGTGTCTACATCGAATACCCCGGCCAGTCACTCCTAGCTAGCTAGCTGTCGTTTGTCGACAGCGTATCAATCAAGGCCAATTCACATGTAAAGCAAGTTGTTGAGCACAGACTCTCCAGCAGGGTTGTAGGTCGTCGCTGATCCTTTAGTGTACCACAGACTTTTTTGAGCAGCATATGGATCCCTTTATCTGTATTGCCGAATGAAGATGGGGCGTCCAAGTACCCAGGTACCAGGTCCTTTCACATGTGTTCCCTTGTAACCATGCTACTATGCTCTTATGTCTGCCTAAATACATGATGAATGTTACTCTCTGTGCACACGCCCAGCTTCCCTGCATCCGCATTCAAATCCAGCTAGTTCCATGGCAATGCCTCTCTCACTTCTATTAGTCTTTGCCAGCATCGGCGTTATTGCCTCATTAAAATGGGTATACTCTCTCACCCGTTTCATAGAGTTGCATTTCCTTCGTACTAGACATCCACTGGCAGTGTACCAGCGTTCCCGGAGACCTGCCTATGCCCTTATCACTGGTGCCAGTGCTGGCATCGGACTCGGAACGGCTACAGCGCTGGCACGCCAAGGCTTCGGCGTAATTCTCATCGGTCACTTGCCCGATGAGCTTGCCTTAGCCAAGGACTTCATTCGAGCCCAAGTTCGCGGTGCCAAGGTCGAGACTGTAATCCTCAACGCCATCACCGCTTCGTCATCTTCGGTCCAGAAGCTTGCTTCAGACCTCTTCGCGAAGGACTTCGCTATATCCGTGATCATCAACAACGTCGGCGGCATGCCCATTTCCAACACCCCGTTCCGGCCATTCAGCACCTACTTAGCATCTGATATTGATCGTGTTATCGACATGAACGCGCGATTCATGGCCCAGCTGACAGTGAACATGATACCTTTACTTAATGCCCACCGTAGCAGTCCTCTTGAGCGTTCTCTTGTTCTGTCACTGACGTCAGCCGCCGTAGTAGGCCTACCCTACTTAACCATGTACTCGGCAACAAAGGCTTTTGACTTGGGACTATCTTGTGGACTTGCTCGGGAGTTTGAAATGGTGCCTGAAACAGCGCACATTGATAGCCTGGCGGTGATGCCAGGCGAAGTGTGGAGCCAAGGGAATTGCCTAGGTGTGCCCAAGGGAGCGCCAAAGTGGGATTCATATGGCAGTCTCATTGTAAAGACCGTAGATGTAGCAGTTCGGCAAGGCAGGCGAATTCTAGTGCCATATTGGTTGCATCATTTGCAGATACGAGCCATGGACTACATCCCGGAGAAGCTACTAACGCGGGAAGTAGCCAAAACGGCGATTCTGAAACGAGACGAGTTCAATGCACGACATGAGCAGACAAGAATCACGGAAATGAAGTGACAATGTAGCCAGGGTGAAAACCAGAAGTACACACATTGACAGAGATGAAGGGACAATTCAAGATTTGCGATAGCCCATAGTTTTAATAAAGCTATTACTGAGCGTATTTCCAACATAATTTACGTAGCCCGTCCACACACACTACACACTAACCACCTCTAGCCATCTTCTTGGCGTGGGCATCCCGTCTACTATGGTTCGCACGGGATCCCTTACTCGCTTCCTTATTCTTTCTCGCTTTTTGCGTTGCTGCATCCCCAACAGACCCAGAGACGCTTCCGCCGCCTCGGCCGCCCCCTCTTCCACGACCCCTATAACCCCCACGCCCTCTACCAGCATTAGACGGCCCTGCAGTGTCCTCAGAATCAGAGTTTTCTGTTGGCCGCGACCACCGGGATGAGGCCAATTTCGTCTGTGAACCGTCAAATGTGCTATATCTTGCTTCAAGATTACGCTTAAGTCGCGGCGAGCGGTTAAGCATGATGTACCAGCCTTCTATTGCTTCATCTGTCATAGCTGTTTCCTCGCGCAGTTTAGCACGGGCGGTGCTTGATCGGGCATCATTTGATCGATCAAACACCTCCGGACTCTCTGTGTAAACACGCCACAAGGCTTCTTCATTTCCATTACCCAGCCCAACGCCATCTGCTTCGTTGACAGTGCTGTCAATGGCGGCGCCAACATCGTCAGCATCATACGTATCATCGCGCTCGTCATCATCAGCATCAAAGGCGGCAAGGGCTGACATGATAGCGGCCTTGCTAGGCGCTGTAGATTTATCGTACAACAAGCTATCTGCAGTCTGCCTAGAGTTGGATTTCCCAAAATGGAGACTCTTGGAGACAGATGTGCTGAGCCGGTCTAGGTCATCGTCATCATGAATATTGCGGCGTGTGGGCAGAAGAGCTGAAGATGCATGTGGAGGATCAAATGTTGGGTAGTGAGCCGTCTCAGTGTGCGGTTGGGCGAAACCATTATCAGGTCTAGAAGCATGCATGTTAGCATTCGAGCATAGTTGCACTTCAATCACATGGTTCAAGTAGTGTACATACAACTGCTCTGATTGGTCCAGCCCGGTCAAGTAGCTTGATAACGAGCCATCCAGCAAATGGGCTACAACTTGTTCCACGTCTTCACCATACTCATCCAGACACTTGCACACAAATGCACTGCCTAAATGCGGGAACAAATCTTGGATCTCCGCCACTTTCGACAACTTGTGGGCATGAAGTTCAACCTGGTTGACATCTGCTGTTTCATCAACAACCTGCTTTCCCTTATCCAGAGCCCTTTTCTGCTTCAAACGAGCTGGTCGTAGGCTACGAGCGCCACCCAAGCGTTGGTATGTTTTCAAGGCATCTATCCGGCTGGCCAGTGTTGCAGTGCCAGATGCATTACCCGATTCGACCACTTGCTTGATCTGGGAAAGAATAGGCGTAGCAGAAACAAGCTCTACCACGTAGGAATCACGCTCAGAAACAGGGCCAGCCTTGTGAGCGTCAGCAACCACTTTCAAGCTGTACAGTCTGTCAGCCAGCATACCAAGTTTTGGCTCGGGGCTGTGTAATAGCCCACGAAGACACAAATACCCTGTTGCTAGCAAGACCTTGCGCAGTGGTGGATTCATCACCTTGTAGCATGACACTATGCCGTCCATGAAATCATCACCAGCTGCGAAATATGCCGCTGCAATCGTTGCCCTCTGCAGCAGATAGTTGAGTCTCGACAGTGTCTGCTCCACAGCTTTGAGGTCTCCGCTCAGGCTTGCGTCTAAAAGGCGGATCAAGTTTTTCTTTAAAACTGCTAGCGAGGTCTCTATGCTCGATGTCTGTGTCGTCCATGCTAGCGCCAACACATCGCCTGCATTTGCCCAGTCCACGCGCGCAAAATCTGCTAGAAGCCCCCAATCACCAAGACCTGCGAGCTGGCCTTTTGTCAAGAGCCGCACGAGGAGGGTCCGCATAACACGCAGGTTTGCCGTTGCTTTGGCAGCCGAGGAGCCGAGGATTCGGGGGCCTTTAGCAGCGACTTCAGCGTATGCACTACCAAGATATGCTACCGCCGATATTGCGCCCGAAGTACCCAGGTAATCCTTCAAATCATCGTCGCTGAGAGCCAGGACAACACTGGTTAACGTGGTCCATGCTGCTAGTGCATGAGCCCATTTTTCGGGTAGAAGAGCCTCACGGACTTGGCTAGAAGGGAAAGGCGCGAATTCCGGAAGGACATCCATGATTTCCACGTAAATGCAGAGATGGCCTGGGTAAGATGTATCGTCGATGGGCCTGCTTAGCTTAAATCTAGTCCAAGCCTAAGCTAATTAAGACTTTCCGCACTGTTTCTCTACCAAGAATCGCACGATTGCGAAAATGAACCAAGAGTATTTATGCGTGAGCATAGGCGTTTTTATGTCGCCAATTCACGGCAAATTGAAGCCTCGAAAGCCTCTATATGCCAGCAGCCCATTACATCAACTGAGTACTAGATGATTCATCGCCAAAAGCAGAAGCCTGTGCCACCCTTCTATTGTGGCGCAGGCACACATTATTGTGGCGTCATACACCTGTGTACCCACAAGACACTACACCTAAAGAACAATCCAGTTTTTACATGATAGCACAAAAGAATAAATGGATATGAACAGCAAAGAAAACAATAAGAAAAAGTTAAAGTATAAGCCAAAAGCAAGTAGACCAACCAACAACTTGCCGCGATCATGATATAGAAGCCTTGCCAATCGCCAACATGTACAACCCTCCAAAGCTCCAAAACGCCAAACACTTGAGATAACAATGGCAAAAATGCGCCCAAAAAATCACTATAAGAAATCCTTCACTTATCAGTCTACAACAAACAAGAATACACACATCCTCCAGCCAGCTACCCAGGAAACTAAAAATCCCACGTGCATGCCACGCGCGGAGGTGGCTGCATGGGAATTTTTCCGCCGGCAAACGATCCCGACGTCGCAAAGTGCTCCCACTGTTGTTTGACCGTAGCCTCCATCTTGTCCAGGGATATCTCCGTAGCGGGGTAATTTATGGGCGGGCCATTGGGGAACAAAATCTTGCACCAGACTCCGGACCCACTATCACGGATGCCTGGCACGTCAGAAACATATTCAACTGGCCGGCCCTTGAATGTTGCCAGTTGCTGCGTTTGGCTGTTGCGAGTTATATACATTTCCACGGGTGGATGCTGCTTGCCACTGTTTGGAGGGTAGGGGTCATTGGTCTTCGCTGGGGCAGCTGGAGCGGGAGGGACGCCAAATGGATTAGCAGGTGCAGAGGAGGCCTGGCCAAACCCACCGGTACTAGATGCAGTGTTTCCATTACTGTTGTTTGCCGTGCTAAAGGAACTGTTGGCCCCAAGATTTGACGGTTGGCCAAAAGCACTTCCGTTAGCGGAGTTTGCTGGTGCCCCAAAAGGATTAGGCTTAACAGGAGCAGCTTGACCAAAGGCACTACTGCTGCTACCGGTAGAGCCGAATGGATTGCTGGTGCTTGCTGAGGCTTGACCAAATGGGCTTCCGGTCGAAGTGCTGCCACCACCACCAAACGGGCTATTAGTAGCCGCGTTAGCATTGTTACCACTTGGTTGGCCAAAAGGACTACCCCCAGATCCAGATTTACTGGCAAAGGCACCAAAGCCACTGCCACTTGTGCTTCCCCCCGTTGGTGCTGGCGACGATCCAAAGGCGCTTAGCTTCGCGCCTAGCTGGGACGGCTGGCCAAATGCTGAACTACCGCCGCCTAGCTGCGATGGTTGGCCAAAAGAACTACCATTTGATTGGCCTAGTTTCGAGGTTTGGCCAAAGGCACTTCCGCCAGACTGGCCCAATTGCGAAGGCTGACCAAATGCACTGCCGCCAGATTGGCCTAGGCTAGAAGGCTGCCCAAAGGCACTCCCGCTAGTCTGAGTCGTCTGGCCAAATCCACTGCTAGTTTGTGTTGGTTTTGAAGCCTGGCCAAAAATGCCGCCGCCAGAAGCTGCAGGAGCCGCCGGGGCACCGAATGCCGGCTGGCCAAAACCCGACTTACCAAAAGAAGGCGCTCCAAAGGCAGGCTTTTGTCCAAAAGTAGACGGCTGGCCAAAGGCAGTGCCAGTGGCAGCAGCAGTGTTTCCAGCCGATGAGCCAAACCCGGACTGGCCAAAAGCTGGTCCACTGGAATTCAAGGCGCCAAAACCACTGGTGCCAGTATTATTTGAGCCCGCAGCACCAAATGCGCTAGGTTTACCAAAAGCACCACCGCCGCCCAAGCTTGAAGGCTGGCCGAAGGTGCTGCCTCCATTAGGCTGTGAAGGTTGGCCAAACGTTGACGATTGGCCAAAGGGGCTAGGCTTTTGGCCCAAGTTGCTGGGCTGGCCAAACACTGAAGAGCTGCCACCAAGCATTGCGGAATTTTGGGACGCGTTGGAGCCTGTTGTGGCGGACACGAAGGGATTGTTGGAGGAGCTACCTAAACTAGGAGCGCTGGTACTGGTTGAGTTCGAGTTCCCTTGCGCGACAATATCAACACGGTTTGGGTGCTTGTCCCGGGAGCTGTTGATATATCGAATGGCGTCGTCCAGGTTAGAAGCAGCGTTGCGAATACGGCCCTGTGCTTCCTGGTAGAGTTTGGCGATTTGTTCGAGCTGGTACGACGGGCAACGCGAAAATGTTAGATGAAGGCTAATAAACGAATGGTATGCGAATGGTAAGAAGTGGGAAGCTGGAAAAGACCCAGGAATAAGACGTGATGCAGGCAGGCAACTGGAAAGCTGATGTGTTGCTGTGTTTGAAAAGCAAAGCGAGATGAAGCAGAGTAAAAGACAAAAAGTAGACCAATGGCCAAAGCTAGACGGAAAAAAAAATAAAGGGAAAGAATAGGAAAATGATGGGAAAAGAGGGTTCGGTCCACATTGTAGCAGCACTGAAGACAGTCTAGAAGACACTAGATTGCGCCAAAGTTATAGTGCATAACAGCTCAGTACGTGTGCGACAGTCACTGTACAGTATGCTATAGAGGACTATTGAGCGCTGTGAAGGGCTGTGAAGGGCTGTGGAGTGCTGTGGGGGTGCTGTAGCATGCATTGACTTACCGCCTCACCCTGTTTGCCGGCTTGTTCACTCGTTAAATAATACAATCGGATCTCATCAGCGCTCTGCTCCAGAGGAAACCCACCCCACAGCTGTTCCGGAGCATTTGTACCCGGACCATAAGCCGAGAGAATCCACTGCGGCGTTTCACTAGTCAAGTCCTTTTCAATTGCGTCACGAGAGAGCTTGTAGGCTGTACACGTGCAAATGAGCTGAGGGTCAGTTTCACATGAGACTACGTATTTTGGTGATCTTTGGACTAGTAGGAAAATAAAGGAGAGGGCTCCTCCAGGCTAGTGGAAAGAGACGGATATGGGGACAGAGATGGGAAGCGGGAGGTGAATAGAGGGAGAACAAGTCGTACGATTATCGTCGGTATCGGAGCCGTTGTTGGCGTTGCTACTGCTGCCAAAAGCCGAGAATCGGTTGTTGCTGCCATTGCCAGCGTTCTTATTAGCGCCAGGATGTTCGAATTTGCAACTGTCTAGAGAAATTCAATGTAGAGCTGTTAGCGCAACTCCATAGGACTGTCAAGTGTGCGGAAGCGAGAGACCTACTGCCGTAACGGCATGTCCCCGTTTGGTAAAAGCGACACAGCGTCATGATGTGTTGGTCAACGAGAACGCTCGCTGCAATACGGTGTCTGTATGTATGGGTTCTTCGCGTAAGTCGGGTCGGGTTACGTGAGGCTCGGTTCAGCAACAGATCTCATTACTAGATGCGACTTCTTCAAGCTACAATTTCTTGAGAAAATCCAGCTTTCTAGTGGCAAGTTTGCTAAAGATGATGTAAAGCTAGCTAATAAATGGGAAAAATAAAGCTCGATATTAACAAAATGATAGAAGAACGCATCAAATTGTCCGGAAATCTAGAGAATGTGACAAAAATTGTCAGCCTTGCCAAGAGCTTAGTGTGAGGCTGTCTTAGGGTTACGACAGTAGATTGCACAGCAACCCTTATGTCTGTTAAACATGTTGACCATTTAACAGCTGACCGACTGAGAGTTTTAAGCACACGTCAAGAGAGGCTGGGTAGGATGTAGATAGATAGAGTCTTGCTCATGCATCTTCACCCTTCACTAGGTGACAGCATACACTAATCTAGAGGGCATCAAGACAATGGCTGTTGAAGGGATTATAAACTTTATTTTTGATTGGTGATTCGTGTAACTGTAAAGCCTACGTGGTTGATTGGTATGATGGGCAAAAGTGGCCTTGGCCAGGGTACTACGATGACTGCATGCTTGTAGACGGCATGTGCAACTTTGGGTGCGTGGGCTTTGGGGGGCTTCACATAGATATGTGCGACTTGGAATCCGTGAGCTACAGGAATGCCTGTATCAATGTGACTACAGTAGGTGCATATCCTTTTGTCCAGCACGTCTAAGCTGCAACATGATGGCTGTTGCACTACGTGCTTAGAACGGGGCCAAATCTCAGCCACGCCAGAGAAAACGCCACAGATGTTCGTCTGGAAGTGGCGCTGATTTTGCAAGAGTGGAAACTTGGAAGGGAAGACGCGTGCCTATGCCAGTCCAAAGGAAGCTCATTTTGAGCAGACGAGCCACACAGAGCCACAAGAAACACAAGGCTGTCTCGCAAAACGAAATCAAGCCTAGCAAAGGAGAACGAGCTTCAAGTTAGTATCAGCCAGAGCTACTCTGTGACCGCACAGAATAGCTTATTTTTTTTTCTTTGGTTCCAAAAGAACGACGTTCGCGGCCTGCAGATACAGCAGCTTAGCCTAGTACAGTGCCGTACAGTGCAGCACAGTGCTGTGGCATATAGCGTACCATTTTAGTGTGCTATCCAGTAACGCTGCCTCGCTTCGTACACGTCCACATTTCGCGAAGTAAAAAAAAGCACAATCAAAGAGGCTGAAGACACGCAAAAACGAAAACGTCACAGCAAGCCAAAAACATCGCGACAAGACAAACGTTCCCCGGAATCCATCGCCAGTCATTTTTGGCTGCTTTGCACGAGCTTCGACTTTTTTTGCTGCCAAAACGTCTCCAGCGACCAAGTGTCTGGTCGTTTAATCGTCCCACATCGGAAGCCTTCTCTTGATTTCCCTGTTCTTCGAGGCGTGGTTAGATCGTTTGTCTTTTTCCCTAGTCTCTGCTTTAATCTTCTCTACTTTACTGCTCAGCTGATTCATCATCTGCTCCTCGCTTCTTTCTGCGTCTGCACAATCCAATTCAAGCTCGGCTCAGCCTAGCCCAGCCGGATCTAGCCTGCATCTCTCTTCTCTCTCTCAATCGCCTTGCGACGCGACAGCGGCTTGGCCTCTTGATTGCGACTGCGATCGCGTTCCCCTATCATCTAAAGAAGGCTATTTCCATCACCGTCTTCTCCTCGATCCTGCTGCTGGACCCTTGAAATCTTGAACCGTTTACTGGATGGGTCGCGCTTAAAATCTTTAGAAATGAGCGCCTGGATGAATGAGCCGCCAAACCACAATGGCAATGGCTTCCCGCTTATGACCGACCCATCTGCTGCCCCATCGCCTCAAGTAATGATGGATCCTGCAGCATTTATGGGCAATCCTGCTCAGTTCAATCCATCTGCCAATGCCGCCGCTGCCCAGTTTGGTGGACAACCTCCGAACATGATGGCCATATCGAATGGGTCGGGTCCGATGCGTAACGCGTCTCCATCTGCCTTCCAGAACACATCATACCAAACTAATCCCATCGTCCCTTCCAAGCGTCCTCGCCCGCGCGACGACAGCATGGCCGGCTCGCCTCGTCCTAACCCAGGCATAATCCCGACAACGCGTTCCGAAACCCCGAGCCAGCAGCAACAGCCACAACATCAACACTCACAGCAACCACAACATCATCAACCTCAACACCAGCACCAACATCTTCAGCACCAGAATCAACACCACCAACATATCCAGCATCACCCTCATCAACAGCAGCAGCCTTTTGCTAATAACTCGGCTCCTAACAATCCAGCCCAGTTTCCTCCCACTCAACCACAAAATCCATCCACACAGGTCTCGCCCTATCCATCTCGTCTAGCTCATGGTGATGGACCGTCTAATGCGACGCCGTCACCCATGATGGCTAATCAGTCGCTGCGTCCTGGCAGCGTTCCGCAGCGTGTGGCTACTGCATCGCCCCATCCGTTTTCGCCTAGCCATCAGCAGTTCAACCCCCAGGGCTCGCCTGCGCCTTCTGACCACGGCGGGACGCCCCAACCGTCAAATCCGTACATGCAAAACATGCAAAACATGCAGCACCAGGCTGCTTTCAACCCTAGCTTCAATAACCCCTCGCCTTCTCAGCCACGCCCCTCCCCAGGACCAGCCCCGGCTCAAGTTCTCAACCAGTCTATACCGCAGCAACCCGGTCAGCAGCAAATGTACCAGCAGCCTCAGTTGCAGAGCACGCGCAATTCTATCGACCAACAACAAAAGATGACGGCTGCGTATCAGATGAGACTGCAGCAGCAAATGCAGGCTCAAGGCATGCCCCAAGCCCAAGCCCAAGCCCAAGCCCAAGCCCAAGCCCAAGCCCAAGCCCAAGCCCAAGCCCAAGCCCAAGCCCAAGCCCAAGCCCAAGCCCAAGCCCAAGCCCAAGCCCAGGCGCAGGCACAAGTCCAAAATCAGGGCCGACCCAGCAGCTTGCCTCAGCAGCAGCCTCAGCAATCCCCTGCCATCATGAATGGTCAACAGCCTGGGTCTGCCATGCGTCAGCCACAGCAACAGCAACGGCCCGCCCAGAGGCTTGACCCTGATGCATTCATGAAGAATCTCATCAACTTCTGTACTTCACGTAACCTGCCACTTGATAAGAGTCCCATGATTGGCCCTCGCCCTGTCAGCCTTCCCGTGTTGTTCCAGTACGTTCAACATCGTGGAATGTATAAGAATGTAACCGCTACCAACCAGTGGCCTCATATTGCTCAGGCCTTGCAGTTTTATCCTGTCCAGGTTCCTAACGCGCCACAAGTGCTTAAAATAATCTACGAGCAAAATCTTCTGATGTTTGAAGAAGCCTGGGCGTCAAGTCAGCGCAAGGGTCCTGGCCAAGGGCCTCCTAGCGTCCCTGGAACACCAACCATGCAGGGCCAAGCCCTCTCACAACACCAGCAGCTACAACCGCCCCCGCCAGGCCCGCCTCACATGATGCCATCTCAACCCGCTCCAGCAACACCAGCGCACAACTCTAAAGCCCCAAATAACCCCCACACACCGCAGGCTCCAGCTAGCGGTGCTGCCTTTGGCCACGTTCAGATTCCCGGCCAGCCTTTGCCGAACCATTCGCGTACGGTGAGCCAGCGCCCTGGAGAGCCTTCAAATGGAGCACCAATGGGTGGCCAGCCCCCTTTCCCCCACATGGATGGTGAGGCTAGCGGGCTCCCCGGAGGCCAAAGCAGTGCTCCGCCTGGCATGGTCTTGTCAGATGCGCCGGCTAACTTCCTTATGGGAAGTGATGAGTACATTCCGCGTAGTCGTGAGATCGGCACTTGGGGTCTTCTAAATCTTAGTACGATGAACAACATTGGATTTGACCTTGAGCGTATGAGACCCGACTATCCGCCTGTCCAGGAACTTGGCCATATTGACATAGCCGCATTGACGCGCAGCATCCAGTGTGGCTTGCATAGCGAGATACGCGTAGCTTTAGATACGCTTGCTGACGTCTCTCTCTCTATGCATCAGTTGCACGTCATTCACCTGCCATTTTGCGAAGACCTTGCTGATGCTCTTGTAGACTGTGCCCAGGACCAAGTAGATGTCTTGCTTGCCCACACCACGCAAATACGCGACGAGATCGTTTTGCCATCATATGAAGAAATGGTGCGCCTGACTAAAGAGGATTACTTCCAGGTCAATGATGCTCCCGAGTTTGGAAGTGCTGAGTATTATATGCAGCGGGCAGTCGATCGGCTGATATGCATTTTTGGCATCTTCCGCAATCTTTCTTGCCCCGGCGAAAACAACCCGAACTTGGTGCCACTGGCAGACGAGTTGACTATTAACTTGATGTGCTCTGTAATCCGGTGCATTGGCACACGTGAGCTATTTTTGCGCACGAATATCAATGTCCTTGACTTTGTAAAGGATTGCGTTATCATTCTTTCTAACATAGCCTCGTCACTTGAAATTAACAGTCGTGAAAACGCTTTGGCATTGCTGCATCTTCTACTTTGTTTTGCCCCATCGCCGGTTCCTGAAGAGAAAGACGGGACAACATTCTTTTCTAGCTATGATCCGCTCATTCACCCATACCTGCCGCATGCGGTCGATGCTTTAGCGAAGACTCTGGCGCGTGATCAGCCAAACAGATCGCATTTCCGGTCCATCTTTTCTACAGAGCAGGCAGTAGTCAGTGACCCGCTTGATATGCTTACTCGGGCATTTGGCCTAGCTATTGCGCCAATTCCAGACTACTCTAAGGATGCCCGGCAGCCCGTAATAGCGACATTAGTTGAGTGCCGCAAGCCGTTCCTCATGCAGGGTCTGCTCGCGGCTGACATGCTCCTGGGGATGGCGCCAAGCCACGAAACGCCACTTGTCAAAACATGGTTGTCGCCCGCTAATGGGATTGCGCCTAGTCTCCTACATCTGTCACAGTTTTTGGGATCGCAGTACGATCTCCAAGCACGACCAACTACGGCCCGCGGCCCACCTCCAAGCCGAGATGAGTCGCTGATCTATCTAGTGGTACTGGTTGTTGGGGTGCTCAAAAAGATGGTGGAGCGGTCAAGGGATCCCTCGGACGCGAGCAAAGCGCTTCCTGTAGAAAGTCTGCCCAGCAAGGATATGCTGATTAACACGCTCTCATTTGTTGCTCCTGAGTGGACAAAGGAGGGCGTAGTTCAGCAAATCATGTCTCTGTCTACGTTGTCACTTTGATCCGTATTTTTGTTTGAACTAGTATATGCTACAAAGACCTGAGGGAAGGGGAATAGAGGCCGGAGGATAACTCCATCCCTTTCCCGGATTTCTTTATTTTTCTATTTCTTTTTTTATTTTTCCTTTTTTGTAGCTGGCTTCAACGGACGAAACGGCGTGGGAAAGGGGACTTTGGGGACTTGGTTATCTGTCTTGTGTGTTGCTCATCATTTGCTCTTCCGTCCTGTCATTGTTCCTTTTGCTTTGTTCTTTTTTCATTTCTTTGCCCTCTTCTTCTGCGTGTACTTTTCGCTCTCTCCTTTTGTTGCTGGTCATTGTCGTTTGGGATGACGGATGTTCTCTGGCTGTCTTGGAGGTGCTTCGTCTTGATATCTCTCTTGGATAACAAATATCGTGGCTTTTGTTTTTGTCACTAGCTGCCTGTTTATTTGTCCCCTATTCGCTCTATCAATTACTTGCATTTTAAGCTTCTCCCTTTCCCCTCTTTATCTTCCTTTATTGTGTTTATCATACATAGTAACTCGCTTTTATTTCTCCTGTTTCAAATGAAGGTGTGGCTGACGGGGCAATCGCCATGCGCTTGTAGACTAGGTTGTATTGAGCTTCTGCCGGGATGATGTGATTAATGTACATGTGGTGTTGGTAAATATGAAGATGATGGTGATACATGCTGGCAAGTCCAAAGGAGGTTACATGTGGACAGAACCTTGTGTTGTTTCCGTGTTGGCTGTGTGCTATGGGAGACATATAGATGCTGCTCTGGTGTCTTTCACCTTTTTTTTTGCGCCTGATAGGTATCTAGAAGCCTTGGCTCGCCAAGAAGGCTTTTATCCGCTCCATGTGGTGGCCCTAGGTAGAAAGGGTCAGAATACGGTCTTGGGAAGAATGACGAGGAAAGGGGCTGTAAGCAAGTACCTTGGCATGTATATGTTTGGTTACAGGGTTGACTTTGACATCCTCGGCGGGAAGCTCTAGAGCTTGGTAGAGATCCTTTTTGAGATCCTGCGAGCTGCCCTCGATGCGCCGAATGATTGTGGTGAAGGTTTTGGACGCTCGATTCTGGTCTAGATAGACGGGCAGATTCTTTGATGCTGTGCGCAGCACAGAATAGGTCTTCTGCGTAGGGTCGACAGCGGGCTTGTCTCGGGCTAGCACATCGGAGACGATAATGGTCTCAGTGGCATATGTCCGCGCTGACCGGGCGGTAGAAACGGTAGCAGAAAAGCTAGGGATCAGAGCGGCAGCCGGGCGGGCAGACCGGAGAATGGAGAGCATGGCGAGTATAGAGACGAGATGACTGTACAGGGTAGGAGGGGACGGTGCTACGACGTCACAGCTCGGTCTGCATAAAGTTTCCGCGCCTACTTGCGACAAGGCTTCTGGGCTTGTGGGTAGATCATCGGGTAAATGCACGTTGTTTTTCCACATCACGTGATATTGCACGTGCGCGATGTCTGCCCTTTTAACACTCTTGTGGGCGGTAAAAAGACTAAACATGTGGGCCCATGGCTGAAGGCAGTTGAGTAGCGAAAAAAAACAAGCCCCACTGAAAAAATGTAGCAGGCTTTGCTGGCCTAAAGGAGGGGCTCTTGGGGCCTTTTCCTAGGCATTTCCCCCACCACCCAAAGTTTCTGACGATCTTTTCACACTGAACCTCATTGCTGGTCTGCATGCATCAAAAGGCTGCTGAATTGCCGACCTTTTCCTCCTAAAAACCAGCGGCACAAACTAATCGTTTCCGTTTTATGCATATGCTTGCTCTCTCCTTCTTAACTGAATCGTAGAGACAAAACCCTCTTTTCTGTGAATATCGCGCTTAGTGATAACATCGACCCAGTAAAACTTCGGCTCCCACGCTCTTGACCAACTTCTTCTCCTCACAAAACCCCCTAGTTCCTCGTTGCGCGTCCCCTCCTCTCATCTTCCAACGCCCGACCGCTTCGCTCATCCATCCATCTCTCTATCCATCTCTTCTCTTTCCCCCGTCACAATGGCTGTCGAAACCGCTGCCTCGTCTGGCCACAACTATTCGCTGGTTGCAAAGTTTGCTCCCCAGCTGTCCCGCCATCTCTTCCTACACCTTATCGAGTTCGAGTCGCAGCGTGCGCAACAAAGCAACGATGAGGCGGCCATGAGAAACATCCTCGAGGCTAAGTTCGAGCTCATGAAGGACACCAACATGGCTGACTACGTCGCGAACATGTACTGCCAACTGCACGGCGTCGATAACGCTCCCGAAGAATACGCCCAGAAACGCCAGGCTGTTCTAGCTCAGCTCGAGACTAGCGAAGACGAGACGTCCAAGATCTCCGACCTTCTGATGCAGGAGGAAGTTGTCGATGCCTTCCGTAGTGACAAGGTTGCCAACCTTCAGTTCCTGGAGAAGAATCACGGGGTAGGTTCATTGCCAACCGGTCGCACATGCCTCTTTTTGACTTTACTCTTTCTAACTTGTCCGCCCTCTCTCCTCTCTCTTTTCCTAATAGGTTACTATCGAGATGGTTAATGGCCTCTATGAGCACGGCATATTCCACTTCCGCTGTGGCAACTACGCCGATGCTGCCGATCTCCTCTACAAGTTCCGCATTTTGTCTACCGATGACGACATGGTCTCTAAAGCCACGTGGGGAAAGCTGGCCTGCGAAATCCTCGTTACCAACTGGGAGCAGTCCTGGGAGGAAATCACCAGAATCAGAGAAATTATTGATTCTAAGCTGTTCAACAATCCCCGCGCCCAACTCGACCACCGCACTATGCTCATCCACTGGTCGCTATTCCCTCTTTTCAACGATGACAAGAATCGCGAGCCCATTCTGGAAATGCTGCTTAGCCCCAACTTCATCAACACCATTCAGACCACCTGCCCTTGGATCCTCCGGTACCTGGTCGCTGCCGTTATTACCGGCCGCAGCCGTGCCCGCAGCTCCAGCGTGCACCAGAAGCAGATGAAGGACATTGTCCGCTACGTGCGCCAAGAGCTGTATGAGTACCAGGACCCCGTCATCGAGTTTATCAGCGCCCTGTACTTGGACTTTGATTTTGATGCGGCCCGCGAGGCGCTACGCAAGAGTGAAGAGGTCTGCCAGAATGACTTCTTCTTGCTCAACAGCACCGATGCCTTTGTCGAGGCAGCCCGCCACCTGATCTGCGAGAGCTATTTCAAGGTGTCTAGCCTTGTGAGCATCCATGATTTGTCGGAGAAGCTGGGATTGAACCCCGATGATGGTGAGAAGTGGATTGTCAAGCTGATTTATGAGAGCCGGATAGACGCCAAGATTGACGCCCAGGCTGGAACCATAACCATCAACCAGCTGCAGAACAATGTGCACCAGCAGATTGTTGAGAAGACTAAGGGTGTGGTCTTCCGCACGTCTGTCATGTCGACTGCCCTGAGCAAATAATAGACTTTTTTTTGCCTCTTTCTTTTGCACTTTCCCGTTCCTCACTCAGCCCTCTCTCTCTCTCTCTCTCTCTCTCTCTCTCTCTCTCTCTCTCTCTCTCAATCTTATTCCACTCTCACCTTCTCTGTCCCACATTTCTCCCTCATGTAACGCTACAAAATCAAGACGAATTGGTTTTTTATTTTAGGGCGTAAGCGACCGATGACACTGGTGGAATTCTTTCTCCGGCTAATATTCCACGTTACTCCTTGGTCCAACTCGTTTGTTTTGTTTTTCTTTTCATGTTTTCCTTGATTACTTACACTCTTGCCTTCAGTTCCATTTTTTCCTTCTCGATCTCTTTTTCTTAGCTGGCTGCACTCTTCTAGCTTTCTTCTCCTCTTTGCCTTTCTTCTTCCCCTTTTTCTGTTTCTACTTCCCTTTTGTTTCCCATTCTTTTTGTATTTGCTTTGTTAACGCGCTCACGTCTATTGCGAGTGTTCATTTTTGTAACCTTGAGATTCCTTTCATTCTAGTTTCTCTTTTTCCCTGAAGAAGGAACAATAGCTAATGTAGGAGTCTCTGCAACTAAGAAGACACATGAAAATTTGGAGTTTGGCTCTTTTGGGGGGAAAAATGAACAACCAACACATAAAAAAGTTATTTAAGATCAAGAAAAACGCAAGAAAATGATGCATTTTTTTCTTTGGTTTAGTATCATGATGTGACGTACCGTATCGTAGTATTCAAGTCGTTTGTTCCTAGCCCTTTGTCCGCCATGGATGTAGCAATTCGTTCATTACTCTGGTACTTTCCCTTCACAAATTTCCTGCTATAACCTGGGCTTTAAGCGCCTGCACAACCTCGTCCTTGACCCACCACTCCGCCTGTTCCATTTCCTTCTGCTTGCGAGAGGCTTCGTGATTGCTCAAAACCGGATCTTCACTTCCGGCCGGGTCTTTGTCCAGCTCTCGCATCCGGATAGCGTCCCGCACATGGCCCCACTGGAACAACAGACGCAGACCAAGCATTTCATCGCGGCTGTGTCCCGCCGTGTTTTCTAGTTCTAGGCGAGAGTCAACGGCCGAAGGATACAAAGACCCTGCAGCACCATCCCCATTCCCAGCCTGTGTGTCTAGGACCATGGTACGGTCGGCGGACGAAAGATGTTTGAGGCCGTCAAGAGAGAACAGCCAGGATAAATTGCCAGCTAACGTTATGTTGTCCGTGCTCCCTCCGGATAGGCTGGCTATTGGTCCTGGGTTTAAGTTGTCGGTCTGTACTAACGTGGGCGAGGACACGGACGCAAAATCACTAAAAGGCGCATCCGCAGCAGGGCGCCGACGGAGATGAATGGTCCGTGTTTCCGTAAAAGCTAACGCCATGTTGGGGTTGGCCATCAAGTCTATTTCAGTATCCCAATATGTCGGGCCGCCATGCGTGCGGATGCTGGCTATCTCATCCAATGGTGGTAAGAGACAAGGTGTTGTCTTAACTATGGTTTCGTTGGTAGGGGGACGAGGTGGCTCGGTAAGCCCAGCAGTGCTGCGGGGGTTTTTACGAGCGGGTAGTCCCGCATTGGGTCGAAGAGTGATGCTTACTGGGATGCCAATGACCTCAGCCGTGGCAACATCCCGAACAACAACACACCGGCTTTCCACACCAAGAACCCATAAGTGCCGGAAGGCCTGTAGATGAGCCCTGTTGTCCATGACCGTTGCAGGGAATACGGGGTAAAAGGCAACTAGCAGCGACGCCGTGGCTAGATTGCTCTTGCTGAGCGTCATCGAGCCACAGCCCAAGAACAGCAGTCCAATGGCCATGTGTGCTGCCATGTGAGAGCCATACGGAATATCTGGATCGGTACGGCCATGGAGAGACCGCAATCGCCGGAGAACCATGATGTCACCTGAGCCAGCCATGACACAGGCAGCAGAAAGAGACGTGATGTCCTGACAGGTGCGCAGAGTATGGCGTGCAAGCTCTTCGTCATAGCAACTAACGCCAAGATCTATGCCAGAGCGGCCCTTGGAGATGTTCAAAAGACGCCCAAAGTCGTCCAGGAAGCGCACTAGGAGATTGCGAGCATGGAGATTGCCTGAGCCAGCATAACGAAGACCTATTGAAAAACAGAGTCCGCCCAGAATACTGTAAAACGCTAAATCACTGCTAGTTAGACGTGTGGTAGTAGCGAGATTAGCACGGCTATGATAAGCCGTAGGAAGACTGTCACAAATCCACTCCATCGTGGGCTGCACCTGCGACCATAGGATCACGTTCTTCGCCACTGTTCGCAGTAGAAGCAGATCTGGACGCACGTAGTCAAATTGGATGATTGAATCAGGAACGTCGACTTTGCGGGCCACAAGCGCGTCTTCTGTCTTCATATGAATCAGTGCCAGGGCCATGATCGCTCCTGCGGCACTTCTATCTAACACGTTGACCAGTTCTACGCGCTTCGGAGCTGTGGCCACAGTAAGGAGTCGGTTGGTCACGTCCATGTCGTGAAGACCCTTTAGATCAGCTCCTCTTCCAATGTTGATGAAGCCGAGGGCAAAGCCAGCCGCTAGGCGATATCCTTCACTACGAAGTGTGTCGGAATTAGCTTGAGCCTCTTCGCTATCAGTCTCCCCGTCTAGCTCTGGACTATGTAAAATTTCAGAGAGCATGATTTCGCTCATGCGGCGATGCTGAGTATTATAATATAGTAGCCCAATACCCATGATGCCTGTGGTTTGTGTTAATGGCGAGAGATTAAGCTCAGCCGAGCCCCGGGGGAGCATACGAGTCACATGTACAGACAGCAAACGAGTAATAAGCGAGTCCATAGTACCTAGATGAGACGCTGCCAGGCCAAGCAAGAGACCTATAGATGTCATGTTGTGTTTTGGGGTAAGATATTTGAACGACACCCACTTGGCAACATTGGTGAGGTGGCCGTTGAGGCCCAGGGCCAAGAGGAAGCCTGCGTGTCTATTACTAAGGTCCTGGCCAGGCTTGTTGTAAAGAATCCACGAATTATCAATACCTTGAGCCTTGGGTGATATGGAAAGACCAGCAGCCGCTCCCTGATGGAAAAAGCTCCAGCAGACCTTTTCTTCGGTAAAGAGCGCGCGGTCCACACCGACCGTGACATTGACTGGCTTCACAATGCAGTTCAAGTTGAAGCCAATAATATTCGTCTTTTGCGTTGGCAGCGGGAAACGAAGGCCGTAGTACAAGAGTCCACGACCAGCTGGTATAGCAAGGGTACTCAAGGCCACGCGAGCCACCATGTCCTTTTGCTTCTCAAGATACACACTCTCCGACCAATCTGGTTGAGGACGGAGAGTAATGGTGCGAGCGCGAACAGTTGACATCAGCTCAAGGGCATCATTGAACCGGCGGTCTTGTCTGAATAGGTTGCGCACAATGGCCTGGTGCTGAGCGGCTGCAGCATCCGTATCTTCTTGGGCAAGCCCGGGCCCTTCTTCTGTGTTTTTGCACAAAAGCTGCATGTCCCATGTAGCGGCGTGCGAGACAGCTTTCTGTAAAGAGATATCTCTATTAATACTAGTTTCAGAAGGCTTAGTTGGGTAACCTGACTCACATTATGTTGACGTCTAAGATGTCCTTGGGGCTGGAGCGCCCTTTTTCCACGGTGAGAATCGAGAAGCAAGCCAATATCAGAGCGGTTTACCAGCATGAGCAGCCCCTTCGACCAGGCAGAGGGCGGAAAGGCCTGGCACATGGCAATGGGGTCTTTGAGAGTTGTTAAGACAGCCTCTGGGAGAGTCTCCAAGGCAACATTGGTAGAAAACCCTGCTTTGTACATGGCCTCGACAGTATCAGCAAAGGAAGCATTTGGCCGCAAGAGATTAAAAAAGGCTCTAAATTGTGTGGTCCGCGGGGTCAAAGAAGCAGCAAATTCTTGCAACGCCGAGTTCGTGGAGTAAGATGAAGAAGGCGCTTGTGCTGTTTCAAGCACATCAATCAAGCCCGGAAACGTTGCAGTACGATCACCTTCAAGACGGGTTTGAATCCATGTCAAGACACAGAGATTCGCTTCAGGGCAGGGAACAGGCATGGAAAGGGTGACCTCTGTACAACCAAGTAAAGAAACCATAAAAGAGAATTAGCAAGATGTAAAAGTAGGGTTAACCAGGGGAGGACAAGCAGGAGCAAAACCGGTGTGTATATCTCACCATTGTCAAATGCCGCATCAAGTGGTTCTTGTATGCACATCTCATATCCAGAGTTAGTACTGAGGGCCTTCCAGCCCATCCATCTGGATATCTGGGCCAGCAACACGCGCGTGCCGGCTCTACTATTCGGCCCAGTTTCGGGTATACTAATGTCAAGTTTCTGCTCTTCAACTAGCAGATGAATGCCGACCAATATGTTTCTAGCAGCAAAGAGTCGGCGCTCCTCATGCAATCCTGAAGCTGTTGGAAGATAGCCATTAGGGCCAAGCATCATAACACCAGTAGCACTAGCTAAAAACCGGGTAGAGTAGCGGATATGAGTAGCAATGAAGGACTCAGTCTTGTTGTCAGAGGCTGCAACTACCGAGTCGAAAGCCCAGGACCAAGCTGGACTGGTTAGCCAAGAAGACACCGCTGCCCCATTGGGGTTGACGTGCATTTGCATAGCATTCCAGTTAGATTGTGAATTTGCTGGCTTCTGTTTTGAGGCCTTTTGTCGCCGCCCCCCAGATTTTGATCGTAGGTGTGAGTGTGAAGATGACGATGAGGATAACTCTAAAGTAGTAGCGGTAGTGCTAAGACGCAGAAACATAGAAAGCAAAAGAATTGTCAAAGCGGACCATTCGCGATCAGCGACATTAATATTCTCGGTCTGTACCCACTGCATGACCTGCCACCACCCACATATAATCGTCTCTCCCGCAGCATCGGCAATCACTACGCGGCATACGTCCAGTATATCACGAACCTGGCGGTTAGTCGGCTGTAGTCGAATGCTCAACTGGTGCATCCGGCCTGTTTTGTCAATGATATCGACGATTCCGGCAGTTTGATGTGGCCGGAAGCCGGTAATTTCGTTGATAGAAAGTCCAGCTTCTCTAGGCAGAGAATCTACGGCAGTGTTGTCGTCAACTTGGCCAATGTACTGCAAAGATCGCAGATGGTCCATAATGAGCACGGGAATCGATATCGTTGTAGGTTTGCTCCACGGTGCTTGGATGGAAAGTTCCAGGCCGCCCTCATGTCTTTCGGAGAGAATAAGCATCATGTCAATATCGCCATCAACTAGCTTACATGAGTCTACAACGCCGGGAGCACGTCGAACCTCAACTCCGCCTAACGTCAATGTATCTAGCGATCCAGCTCCTCGAGCATGCCTATTGAACTGCAAGGTGACAAGATCCAATTGATGTTCAACTGAATCTTGAATAACCACCATGAGCGATATACCGCCATTTCGATGGGAATGCGAGGGCGGATGGACAATGTTAAAAATCCGAGGTAATGATGCCGGGGCTTTATCAGAAGAATAGCCGATGCTAGCCATAGTCAGATTGCTCGCAGGAATGGTCTTGATCTTGGAAAAGGACAGTTCCTGGGCAAGCCCCTCAAAGTCATGGTCTTGGAGCCCCATGTTGTAAAGACCAGAGGCTTCGAAGTCGGTGCCGACACGCATATCTTCAAGTAGACTGTCGACATTTACATCTAGCAAGCTATTTAAGCTAGGGTGAATAGACTGGTTGTACGAATGCGCCCCACTCAGGCGACCATGATTATGGAACGACTCTAGCCTTTTGATTTGGTTGCTCTCAGCAAAAACCGAACGCTCCTGCGAAGCTGGCATGTCAACACGAGCCAGAGAGCTTAGCCTCTTAGATTGGCGTCTGGTAATTACTGGATCTCTCTCCTTTTCAAGAGAAGCCACAAAATTGACCTGGTGTTGCTGCTGCTGATGATGATAACTAGCTTTTTCTTTTTCAGTGGCCTTTCTCGTGCGCTTTCCAGGCAGAGGGACACCAAAACTCTCTCTAAAGCCACCACGCACAGGTGTTTTGACATCTGTTGATGCCCCCCCTGCAGCTGATGTGGATGTTGCATATCCAGGTGCCATTGAGCTACGGCGGCGGTCGACTTTCGAAGGCATGGTTGTCTTAGCGGTCTTGATAAAAGCATCAACAGTGGGGAGATATCGTACACGCCAAATAGAGTAAGCGCTCGACTCACGATTTACAGTAACAGCAAGCAAGAGAGGCTCGCAGTCCCGAAGCTGTGGTGACGAGACAACGTGCATATCAAGAATCTCCTCTGTGGCATCTAGGCATGACGGGCGCAAGGGAAGCATAGCCTTTCGTTTATCAGCAACAACCGGCTCAGGTGCTGTAACAACCACTAAGCCTAGTTCAAGCAATGGGTCGAGCAACGTCACAAGCCGCGGCCAATGAGACGATGGCGCATTTATAGACGGCTGGTTCATGTTGCCTAGTGTTGAGCCAAGGCGCAGAGGAAGCGTTGCAGGCTTTCCCAGCGATTCTACTGAAAAGCTTTGCCGTGTCGGCGTTGGAGGATCAAGAGAAAATATAGGTTGTGATGATGTAAACGAGTTTGGGGGCACTCGAGGGAACCGGATACCAGCAGCAGTGCCTCCAGCAGCGTCATTTTGCTTCTTTCGCTGGATCAAAAGACCCTGAGGCAAGGCTCGGGCAGTCTCAACCTCGAATGGCATATGAACTATATGGCTGGCGCCCGAGAGGAAGAATATATGTGCCTGGCTCTTGAGAAAGACCACTAGGGCTCGAGCCAGCTTCGGCACATGTTTGTGATTAATGGGATTGTTTGTATCAGTATGAGGGGGAAGCCTCGAGGCAGAGGTCGAGACAGGGTCTTCAGTTTTAGTCGGGAAGTACGTCAATAGGGCTTGTCGAATGTCTTCTTTTTCAACGGAAAAGTTGAACGTCTTGCAGAAGATGTTTCCGCGGGACCAGACAACAGCATTAGCGGTCACAAGAAGCTCGTCCTGCACGGGATTTGCACCAGTATCATCGAGAAAAACATCCCATGTGTAAGCGGACGGAGAGGCGTCTTCAGGGAGGAGGTGTTCGCTAATGGCATGTTGCAGGCCAGCGGGCTGGTGCAGGCCCAAAGAAGTCACTTGAGCCATGAGGCATTGGTGGGGGTGTGAGCATTTGCAGGTGGAAATACCAAGGGAGAAAAGATGGTAGGAGGCAATGAGGAGGTTGAAAGGGGAAAAGAGAAGAAAGCGAGATGGCAACCAAGGGAGGCGAGAGAGAAGGAAGAAAAAAGACGTCGATGATAGGCTATTGTTATTGAGGTAACACAAATGCTATCCATACCAATGATTGGCCCAAAAAAAAGTAAACGTCACGATCAAGAACGAGCAGTTACGGCTCCAGCCCTCTTGCGCCTTATCTTATCAGCAGCAAACAAGCGCATGAGAAAAGAGTTCTAGGTCCCCGCGTTGAGTGCTTGCTTCACTGGAGACGCGCTGCCCACTAGTGGTGGACCCGCCAAGACAGGAAGAAGCTTGCGCCACAGATTGTCTCCATCTCTGTGGCGCTACTATTTCCCAGCCACATGCGTCCTTGTTTGCCAAACTGACGTAGCTTGAGCTTTGCCGTTCGCCAAACCTCACGAACTTTAGAGCCCATCGATTCCCAGCCCACAGCATAGCCTTCGATCCATCGCTACCTACTTGCTTCTACGAGATCCTCTAGAACCCTTCTTGCTTGTGTCTGTTCGTCGCTTTATTCTTAGCACGTGATTTGCTGTGCGCGATTCTTACTTAATAGCTACGATCCTCGAGACGCCCTGCCCGAAATGCTGCGTTGATTAAGGCGCTTTAGCAGTGTGCAGCCCTCGTGACTCCCTTTCTCTCTCTCTTTGTCGCTTCCATCCTCTCAGTTTCATCTTGCTTAGTTTTCTGCGCACCTCTTGCTAGTTCTTCTAGATTTTACTTCACCCAGCCTTTTTCTCGTCCAAATGTCTCTAATGGCTGGCTCTGATTCCAGTAAGGGATCTCCTCCCGGAAGCAGCACGTCTCGTCTGGCTATCGCGGCAGAATCAGAAGGCCCTTTAGTGAGCGAGTCACAAGCGTCAACAGGGGCAGAGGCGGCGTCGTTGCAAACCCCCAGCGTAGACGAAGAGTTCAGATCTCCAACACAGCAGACCGCACCATGCTTGGCCAAAAATAATGAGTCCACAGCTTCTACTACAATCAACCCTAGTATGTCTCCAGACATCCCATTTGCGCCCTTATCAGATGCTCTGGGCCCATCAGTGACAGCCCATAACGAAGGCTCTCAGCACTCAACAGGCTCACCCCCAGCACCACATACCGTCACAGACGTTGAAACTACCGATGACGATCAATCACAAGATGGCGGACCCGATGATGACGATAACGATAACGAGGAAGACGAGGATGAAGACGACAATAGCGATGAGCAGTCCACTGAAGAGGAATCAGAAGATGAGGAGGAATCAGAAGACTCCGATGAGGAAGAGGAACCTCAGCTCAAGACTGCGCGCCTTACCACTAATCTTGGCCCCATCTATCGCAATGGCGACGCTACTAGCGCCTTTCTTGTTGGTGGTGATAAAATGATAGTCGGGACACATAACGGCAATATTGTGAGTTACAAGCCTCCATCTAGTCTACTCCTGCTGAATCAAATGGTTCTGCTAACGCACATGGCCTGTGGCTCCTGGCTCTCTAGCATGTCCTCCAACTCCCCATCTTCCAAAATGTCCGTGTATACCACGCCCATTCCGCCTCAGTAACAGCCATATCGGTTTCCCCCTTTCCGCCTCCAATCTTCTCTCAGCCAAGCGCTGAATCTGGAAGCCTCGCATCTGCAGTCCCTTCTACCCTGATCGAGCCTCTGCGACGAGCAAACTCTATAGCTTCAACACACACAACATCAACTCTTCCGCCGTCCGCCAACGCTCGCAGTCCGGCACCTGTTCCTAATATTCCCTCAAACAACATCTATATAGCTACGTCGTCTACAGATGGAAACGTCTGTATTCAATCTCTAATCGACCCTAAGGACGTTCAGCTGAGAAACTTTGCTCGCCCAGTTCAGGCCGTAGCTCTTTCTCCTGACTACAGGAACGACCGGACGTACTTATCAGGCGGTCTTGCTGGCAACTTAATCGTCACCATAGGTGGGTCACCTGGAAGGAGTACATCAACCACTATTGGCACTGCTGCCGCAACTGCTTCGGGATGGTTGGGCTCCATTGGCCTTGGCTCTGGCTCTGGAAAAGACACTATTCTACATAGTGGAGAGGGCCCAATTAGTACTATTAAATGGTCCTTATCTGGGAAGTACGTTGCCTGGCTAAACGAGTTTGGCATCAAGATCATGCGCTCGCGACTACACCTCGATGCTGCTGACGCGCCAGAAGACGCCTGGAAGCGCATTGGTCATATTGACCGTCCGCAGACCGAGGAATGGGATACCATGGCCAGTGTCTGGAAGGGCCGGGCAGAGTGGATTGACGAAAAGTCGATCGAGATTGAGACTGCCACACTGAATTCGCTAAATCGGGCAGATACATCGTCTAGCAGCAAAAGTACGAGCATGCTTAAGAGCAAAACCATTGAGCGGCTAGTAGTTGGCTGGGGAGGTACAATATGGATCATTCATGTGCATCCAGGCGCAATCGGCGTTGGAAAGCACGTCGGTGAGCGCATCCCTGGCCGCGCTGAGATAGCAAATGTGTAAGTAATGAATGAACAGCAGCGACAGAAAGACCTTGAAAAGTTCTCGGTACTGACCCTGGTCCCTTTACAGATTGCGTATGGATTGCATAATATCAGGGTTCTCGTTCTTTTCGAAAAATCTACTTCTCGTTCTTGCCTTTTGCCAGCCCGAGAATGACGATGAGGACGAGTATAGGGATGGTCATGACAATACCGATGGCCAAAATACGCCTAAAACCCGGCTTCGTTCTGGAAGTGAACCTTCTGGCGGCATAAAACGTCGCCAGAACAACAAACCTCCAGAACTAAGACTTATTGATTTAGACACCCAGTTTGAAGTCGACAAGGTTAGCTTGATCCTCAGTCGCTATGAGCGTCTGTCGTGCAATGACTACTGCCTCGGCGTCTTACCCGCCATGGAGGAGCCTGTTGGCGGCACCGCTAAGGGAGCTCTCGAGACGATTGCCGGACTAGGCACCGACATGTGGAATGCGGCCACAAATCCCATGGCCCTGTTTAGCTCTGCAGCCAGCGTAGCCACGCGAGATAGTAACGACGATAAAACTTCTAGGATTTCGAGCACGACTAGTGGAATACTAACATCTATGGGATCATCCACTTCGAACGGGCCAGGAACCCTCAATCCCAGTATGGCCAAGCCAGGTATGAAAATATTTATTCACAGTCCTTATGACTGCATATTGGCGATAAAACGTGATCTCGGCGATCGGTTAGAATGGCTATTGGGTCAGACAGAATATCAGCAGGCTTGGGAGCTTCTTGATTCCCACCCAGAAATCCTCGATACGCCGTTTAGTCAATCAAGTCTTGCCAGTGCATCTGATGAAAGCCATATGCCCGATGACAATTCGTCAGTTACCGCTACTAGTTCAGCAAAATCGCCATATTCGCCCACTGAAAAGGAGAAACGCCGTGTTGGCGAACTATGGATCCGGTCCATTGTTGAAGCTGGTTGCTGGAGAGAGGCTGGCGAGGTCTGTAGTCGGGTCTTAACTACAAGCGATCGCTGGGAGAAATGGGTGTGGACATTTGCTGGAGCACACAAGTTTGACGAAATTGTGCATCATATCCCCTCTTCACCAATGAGCCCGCCAATACCCCCAGCGTGCTACGAAGTGATTCTTGGTCACTACATAAAAACCGATAAACCCCGCATGCGCGACCTACTCTTACAGTGGCCAACCGAGCTTTTTGACATTAGCGCCATCACCACCACCCTTGAAAACCAACTCAAATTCCGCGATGTACGGGAGGATAGCGTCGAAGCAGGAGAAGTTGGCCGTGACTGGCGTATAGTCGTTGCATGTCTAGCCCGGCTTCACGAGGCTAATGGCCGCACACGGGAAGCACTCAAGTACCACATCCGTCTCAAAGACGCCGATGCAGCATTCCGCCTCATTCGGCAGGGACATCTTGCCGAGGTAGTAGCAGACGATATTCCCAGCTTCATAGACCTTCGCGTAGAGCCCGACTTTATGAGCGAAAAGGATCTCGAGGAGGCAACATCTGAGGCCATCACACTACTTGTTGACGAGGCACGCCATGGTTTGGTGAAGCCGAGTGTGGTTGTGAAACAGCTCATTGCGAGGGACCTTCGGCTTTACACCTTCTTCTATCTACGCGGCCTATGGACTGGCGCTGGTGTCTGCGATACTGACGAGGGTGGAAATGCTATTGCTGCTACCAATGGCACAGCCGATCGCCTAGTCATGGAGAGCAAGTCGCTAGTGGACGAGTTTGCAGACCTAGCTGTCTCGCTCTTTGCAACCCATGATCGCAATCTTCTGCTAGACTTTTTGCGCACGTCAACATCATATGCCTTTGAGGCTGCAGTCAAGGAATGCGAAAAACGCAGCTACGATGACGAGCTCGTCTTTCTCTATTCCAAAACGGGCGAAATGAAGAAGGCCCTATTTCTTATTATTGATCGTCTCCACGATGTTTCAAAGGCTATTTCATTCGCGAAGGAGCAAGACGATCCTGATCTATGGGAAGATCTACTAAACTACAGTATGGGCAAGCCCAGATTTATTCGCGGGTTGTTGGAGCAGGTTGGAACTGCGCTCGATCCTATCCGCTTAGTAAAACGCATTCCTGAAGGCTTGGAAATCGACGGACTGAGAGAGGGTCTTGGGCATATGCTCAGAGAGCATGAAATCATGTGCAGCATTTCCGAGGGTGTGGCGCGCGTGCTAAGAAGCGAGGTCTCGGCGGCTCAGAAAGATCTCCGCATAGGCCAGCGCCGAGGCGTCAAGTTCGATGTGGCCTCTGACTACTCTTTTATGTCTGAAAAGGCCGATGGAGGAGGCGCGGTCGCTCAGCCCCTCGCAGCCAAGAAGCGCGATATCTTTGGCCAAGAAATTGAGGATGACGATCTCAACACCGATCACTTGCACCCAGCGATGGAAGCCCAGCCTGGGCACTGTGCCAAGTGCCACCGTGCCTTTGCGGAATTTGAAGAAGAGACACTTGTTGGCTTTGTATGTGGACACGTTTTCCACACATCGCACCTGTTGGAAATGACGCAGCCTGGAAGGAGGGTTGACCAGGACCTCATCACCGGCATGGGAGACAATACGGGTGGAGGCTATCTGATTGGGTCCAAGGTAACACATGCACGACTTCTCAGAGGCCGAGTCAGAGGGGGGTGTCCCATTTGCCACTAGCACCTAGGGCTGGTGTAATTTTGTTATAGACTGCATATAGCTTGGGCTCTGGGAGGAGTTGGTTGTCTCGGAGAGGGAGAGAGAGCATTAGAGTTGTGATATCTGCACGCGTCAAATATATATAACTATATACTTGCTTTATCCCCCTAGTTTCTGTACTTCCTGTCTGATCGTCTGATCTTCAAAACCGAACTGTCGCGATGACATTATGGAGGGGGAAATTTAGAGTTTTGTTCCGGACACATGATCCCCTTTGACGAAGAGTGATCAAGACATGCAAGAAGCAAATACGGCAAACAACCGACGTCTCCTGTCTATTGCGTCTCCAGCCAGCTCCACACACTCTAAATTAATTAAAGCTTTGCAACCATTTCGGGCAGGTACTATCCAATTGCGAGACTCGGCAATCTCGCGGTGATCGAGGCAATTGCCTCGAATCTGAAACACGGGGTATTTTGCGATGAGACGATTTCCTGGTGAAAAACAAAGCAAGAAGATGAACAAAGAAAAAGAAGAATAATCAGAAATAAATAAATTAAAAAAAGAAAAAAAGTTAAAAGAGGAAACTGCCCCAAGTAAGTCGGGGCCGAGTTACATACCGAGCACTTACCATATACTAGCACATATTACCAGCATCAAGAATAGGAGCAGTAAGACAGACCAGGCTTCTTTCTTTTTCTCTCGTCTGCCTATTGTACAAAGGGCCCTAGCTAGGGTAGCCCTAGTTCCAAGATCCGAAGTGTAAGCTATGTTCAGGGCTAGGTAAGCTTTCTTCTCAGTCAGGGTCTTGTCGTGCTTGTTTAGAGCATGTTCTCAGGAGAGCAACAGGAGACAACTCCATGATCAATTGGCATTGGACATGCAGATGTAAAAATTGAAATGCGGAAAATGGAGGCTGGCACAGGCTTAAGCAGGGTGTGGATTATTAAGCTTCTACTTCTCTAGACTGTCATAATTCACTGTGTCACACGCCTCAAGGTTATCTTTCTGATGCAATGCGTGTTCTGTTAATTTGTCTCTAGCCACATGCCGAATTCTAACCCCCCAGAAAAAAAGAATTTAAAAATATTGACAAGAAATAAAAAAAAAAATAATGAATGATGAGATGAGGATGCGAAGGGGCAAAGATGAAGGAAAGAAATAACAGGGGGAAGAAGAGTTTAAAGGTTATGGTTAGCGTCAATCCCTTTAGACACGGCACAGCTTGGAATCCTGGGCATCGAGACCATCCAGCATGGTCTCGCTCATCTTCCAGTTCTCAGAGCCGACAGCGTGGTGGGCATAGAAGACATCGTTAGGGTCAAACTTCTTCTTCAACTGAAGGGCCTTGGCGTAGTTGCTGCCCCAGAAAGATTGGGAGAAGTTGGGCTCGTGGTAGTCGGCCTCAGACATGTAAGAGCCAGCACCGGGCGTGATGTCGCGCCAGCTGGCAGTCCACTTGTTAGTGACCTTCGTAGAGATTTCTGCCATCTGCTCAAGGGAAGCAGTCGAGTCCCAGCTGCCAGCAACAATGCCGTGGAAGACAGTTTGTCTCCAGGCAGGGTTGACAGCATTGTCGGGCTTGTGGCCATCCTCGTGCTGGGGGGCAATGTTGAAGCCGATGATCATGGCACCATCATCAACAACATCCTTGACAGCGTTGAAAGTAGCATTGAACTTGGTCGTGTCTTCAAAGTTGGCCTTGGGGAACAGACGAGAGCCCTGGCGAATGTGAGGGGAACCCCAGCTCTCCAGAGGGAAGACGGCCTTCCATGCGTCATAGAAGTCATCGTAGTGGCCGTAGGTAGGATCCTCAGTCGCAATACCAAGCTCGGCCCAAGCAGCAAGAAGAGGCTCAGCAGTCTGAGACTTGAAGTCCTCCAGGGACGTCTTGGGAGCAAACCAGGGAGCAATACGGAGCATAAAGTCGCCGTTACCAGTGGGAATAATGAGGAAGTAAATGTACATGCCCTTGTCGTGGCCCCACTCAATGAACTTAGACATGAAGTGGCGGACACCCTCCCACAGCTTCTCCTTGGGAATTCCGGTATCAGAAGAAGGACCAATAGTCAGAAGCATGGTAGAAACCTCGACCTTCGGCTGGGCCTTAACAGTAACCGAGGTGACAACACCGTAGGTGGAGCCACCACCACCACGAACAGCCCAGAAGAGATCGGGGTTCACAGACTCAGAGGCAGTAACAAAGCGGCCGTTAGCAGTGACCATCTGCACCGACAGAATGTGGTCAGCAGCCATACCGTAGAATCCGGACAGGGGAGAGTGGCCACCACCCTGGATGTAACCACCCATGACACCGACGGTCTGGCCCTCACCACCAACGGCAGTGACGCCATACTTGTTGGCAGCCTCGTACAGCTCGAAGGCTTGGACACCAGCACCAACCTTCAGAGCAGGGCCCGTGTAGGAGCCCTGGGTGTAAGATTTGTAAAACTGAATGTCCTTGAGGTTGTGGGTCCAGATAGACAGCGAACCACCACCCATAGACTTGGCAGCGAAGTCATGGCCGGTGTTCTTGATGACCAGGCGCAGGTTCAGACTACGGGCAAAGTTGACAGCCACCTGGATCTGGTACACGTGGGTGGCGTTGACCGAATAACTGGGCAGGCCGCCAAGGGTGCAGGAGCCATCGCCAAGAGGCCAGATGGACTTGGGGACACAGTTAGCGCCCTCGTACAGAACCGAGTTGATGGCAGTGGGGTCCGCAGTGGAGATGTACGAGTCTGTAGACCAGTTGTCGGTAATGTATTTGCACTGTTCGGCGTTGTAATTGCCAAAATCGTCGTAGCAAACAGCGGCCAGGGGAACAGTCTTGATGAGGGAGTTGCCGATCAGCTTGTTGAAGACTTCCCAAAGTTCCTTCTTGGGCCACAGGAGGTCGCCCTCGTAGGTCTTGCAATCCCCGAAGAAACCGCGACGTTCCAGGGTGTCGGAACTCTCGTTTTCAAAGTCAAAGATATCGGCGTCGGGATCCTGTTCCTTGAGCTGGGTAATGGCGTCGGAGTCGAGCTGCACTGCCTCTACATCGAAGAGGGGGGCAGTAGCACCGTCTACAGTCGTAGGGACGGTGTAGCTAATGGGGATCAGGTTTTCCGCTTTGCAGGTCAGTTTCCTATACTGCTGGGAATTGGAGCTGGCTAAAAAGACACAAAACAAGACATTGGTTAGGCTATATGTCACGGAATCGACGGCCGGAGGGCTGTAACTATGCAGCTGTAACTTTCTCTAGGACGGACGATCAGGAGCCATGTGCAGCAGCCGTAGAGGCGGAGATTCGGCCCAGACGAACTAGTCTTGAGACTGACCTTCGTGCCAAGCTGCTACACATGGGTGCAGACTCGCGCGCAGTTCTTGCCGGGACAAGGTGACTGAAGGCGAAGCCTACAAGTGGGAAATATAGCACACCAGGAAAACGAGAAAAACAAAGGGAGAGGGAGATCAAAGGCAACTATCAGCGACATACCTTTGACATCAACGGGCGCCTCAACCGCAGCAAGGGCGGACGAGATGAGCAGGGCCGAAGCCGAAAGGGAAATCTTGTTAACCATTTTGAATAGGTGATCCGAGGTTGGCGAAATATTAAGGTTAATAGGAGAACAAGTGACAAGACGCCACGGATATAAAAGAAAAAAAAAAAAGAAAAGCAAACAAGCAGCAACAAAAACAAGGAACTTCTCGAACGAGTCCAAGAAGCAAGAAAAAAGAAGGAAGTTGCGCTAAGGCTAGGAAGACCGGATGAGCGTGAAGAAGAGAAGCAAGGCAGGACAATTGGAGGCCGGGAGACAAGCACTTCTTATATGATCTGGGCGGGCTTGTGGCCTACGCTTTTGCCGAGCATGACGATTAACGTCTGGCTCTTCTAGAAAGAAAGAAAAGGCTCACCCTCTCAAGCAAGATTTCTCTTTCCAGACGGAGCAAGGCTTTGGCTCTGCACATGTTCCCCCCCTTGTCATTTCCTCATCCTCCTCCTCCTCGTTCCATCATACTCACTACGGACCCTTGCTCGCTGGACTCGCTGGTGCCGCTGCTAGTGGGGCAGCAGGTCAAGAATGGGCACACTGCCACGCAGATTGAAAAGACAGACAAAAGAAGAATAAGCAGGGCCTAGGGGCTTGATGTTGGGTGGGCTGGCTTGGACAAGCCGGGGTGTCCCTCTTCCAGGGTCTGCGCAGGGATCGGTCTGGAGACCTAACGACAGGCTCTACGTTCCGTTTTTGGCCATATTTCCTATTTCGCAGGCTGTTTTTTGTCACCCTCAGAGAGAAAGAAAAAGAAATCTTTGTATTTGGATATTTGGGGGGGGGTGTTATTTTTTTCATTCTTTCTTCCCTTCTTTCCATCTCAGCGAGGGATCTGCCCAGGTCTGGGCGGATGCTTGGACGCTCCAAGGGCATCATGACTTCATTCCTCCCTCCGGCGCTGACTTGGTTTGTCAAGCAATGCGGAACATTTTAGAGAGGAAGGGAAGGGGGCATGTCAATAAGGGTGTTGGTAGGGATCACAAGAATATGGGCTGGCTGGCTACGTCGATCCGGTGAAGACAAACGAAAGAGGGCACATTCATCGGCTGTATCTTCGGCCGCCTCTCCGTTGTGTTGGTTGAGTAATGTATCCCTGTTCGTCCTAGGTCGTACTGAGAGCAGCCATACTTATGATGGGATGGTCAATATGAGGTTCTTCAGGCCAGACACAGGACAGCGGTGGCGGACTGTTTATCCCAATCCGACGTGCAGTAGTTGTGCATATATTGGTTGGTTATATGGATGCGGATGGCAACTGCATGGCTGCATGGCTGCATGCTGGCGCAATGTTTCTGATGAGGTTCATGCAACGCTTTGTCCCAGCACGTTTTATTGGCTTGAGATGGATTTCTAGGGGGGTTCAGCAGCAAGCATAGGCGATGGCAGGTGATTGCAGGTAGGTGTCGTGTGTTGTAGTCTAGTTTTGCTGTCCTGTTTATTGCGTGCGTGCGTGTGTGTGTGCGTGCTTGTATGTTTGCATGTTGGCGTCCTGTCTGTCCCGTCGGCCATGTCTGTCTGGTCTGTCTTCCCTGCTCGATGCAGCACACTCGGCTGCATCTCGCTCCCCCCCCCCCCACCCCCCCACCCCCCCCCCCCACCCCCCCCCCCCCCCCCACACCCACCCCCCCCCCACCCCCCCCCCCCCCCCCCCCCCCCATGCAACATCCAACCTGCAACACACACCATCACAATAACGTCGTCCGTTCTTTCTCTCCGGGCCCGCACTGCTGCTATACTGGCTGCTGCTATCCAATAACACAGCATGGTTTCTTCCACGAGCACACAAGCTGTCTAGAGGCTTGTTCTGGCAATTTATCCCACAAGAGTCCCTTTAGCCCCCAGTTTCTGTGCGTAATTTCCCTAAAGCTTCGACTTGGCTTGACCTGGACTGGCCCAGCCCGACCCATCCTGGCCTGTCTGGCCCTGGTCTGGACTGACCCGACCTGACCTCAAACCCTCAAGCCCTCAAGTCCTCAAGCCCCGAGTCTCCAGTGCTTCCTCCTTGCCCCCTCCTTCTTCCTTCTTGTGTAATGACCTTGTGAAATAGTCTGGATTTCAACCATTCTTCTTCTTTTCGTAAAATTCCCTCTTTAAGCTCGACATGATGCCACGAGGCCGTGTACCACTCTAAGCCAAGACCACGGCCAAGGCCAAGAACCTAAAGAAAACATGGACATTAGAGAAAGTATCGAGAAAGGGCTTTGGAAGCCTGCAGAGGCCAGCCCTACGTAGCTTGGTTCTCAAAACCAGCGCACGCAACCCTAAGCCCAGCCATCCTTGTTGCTGTTCTACTGTCTACTGTCTACTCCTAACGTCTCTTATCTCTTCCCTTGTCTCTCATGCCCATCTTCTCCCCTCCCCCTCCCATATTTGCATCGGACTCTTGACTCGGCCGCTATGTCTTATCTTGCAGGCTTCTGAACAAAACCCGAGATGTTACGGTACATGTGGAAATGCGGAAAGCATGGAAGAATGAGGAAGGCCAGAGGAAAAGCCTAGGACTACCCTAGTATTACCACCCTTACAAGCGCGCGCTCCATTTCCACCTCCCCCTCCTCCTCCCCCCCCCCCCCCCCCCCCCCCCCCCCCGGCTAGCCAGGCCAATCTTGCTCTTTCTGGCATTGTGTTCCAAGGCTTTTTCTTCATTGTTTTCGAACTCGATCAAGAAAGTAGTAGAAAGAACAAAGGCCTTGCTTCCGAATAAGCACCCTTGATTGGTCGTTCATCCTGCCGTTTGGTGTGTCCTTTGCTTTGTCTGTGTCGCTGCATCTTGTGCTTCTGCCTTTTAGTCTCTAGCCTCTGCCTCTTGCCTCCGTCCCTACGCTTGCGTTTGCGTTCGTTTGTCCACTGGCTCCTCATCACGTCATTTATCCATCCCATCTCCACCACCACCGCCACTAGCACTTGCGAGAGAGACGCACTCAATCTGCACCCCTCCCCAAAGACATTGCCAAAATAAACCGCCGCTCCTCGACTCGACTCGACCTTAGCCTAGCTCGCAACATTGCTGCTGCCAACCAGCTCGCTCGCCCATCTTTCGCTATCCCCTCCCGCCTCCTCAGACGACGACGCTTCCTCAGCCTCTTCACCTTCCTCCTATTCTAACCTCCATCCAACCCTCCCTAATTTCTTTTCCTACTCCGCGCCCGGCTTGTGGCTGCGTTCGAGACACTGTCTTGACTTAACGCCGTCGCTATGCCAACGACGCTCCGGGACAGAGCCGCTGCCGCTGTCCAAGGTATGGCCCACGCTCAAGCCCAAACTGCTGCCGCCCACCACGCCGCCCAAGCCCAAACCCAGGTCCAGGCCGTCCAGGCTGCCCAGGTCTCCCAAGTCCCCCCGCCACCACCGCCATCCGCACACACGACTCCCACCCACCCGTCACCGTACATGACAACCGCCCCCGCTACGTTTTCTTCGCTGCCTATAGTCGACCACTCCGCTGTCATGGCTACCATGGCCCCTCTCGAAAGCAGTCCAGCCGACACTTCTACCCGATCTTTGATGACCGAAATGAACATGATACCGGATCCTCCCATGAACCAGCAGATGATCGCCACCATTCTATCTCCCCAACAACAACAGCAGCAGCAGCAACCACCACAACAGCAGCCACAGACCCAACAACAACAACAACAACAACAACAACAACAACAACAACAACAACAGAAACAGAAACAGCACACACAACAATCAACAGCTGCATCGGCGCCTGTTACCGCCCCCACCCCCGCCCCCATTCAAGTCTCTCAGCCTACCACTATCACTGTGTCCGATTCCGTTTTGGCGCCAGCCCCTTCAAGTGGCCAGTTATCTGCGGGAAGTCTAGATACTACTGACGCTTCAACCGATGATAGCAGTGGCCCAGGTTCCCCTGACGTCGGCCTTTTGGAAGGCGCCTCACGCAATGTGCCGAGAAGCACGCGCTCAGAGTTCACCCTCGAAAAGTTTGCTTCTGAACTCATGGGTGAGCGTCGTCGTCTAGAAGAGCTTTCATCAGAGTGTCGCGCTGCAATTTGCGCTGCTATTGCGTCGGGCCAAACCAAGTCTGCCGTGGCCCGTGCCTTTGGCGTCACGCGTGCCACCGTCTACGGAACGCTTGAACGCCGCGCCGAATTCAACACTTTCAGCTCCCGTGCCCGCACCGGCCGCCCCAAGAAGGTCACAGAAGAGATTGAGTCGTCAATCCGGCGTCTGCGCGAGGCTGATCCCAAAGTGAAGTTTCGCGATGTCCGGGAGCGTCTGGGCCTCGACATCTCAGAGACCACCTTCAAGCGCATTATCCGCAAGATCAAAGCCGAGAAACAAGAAGCGCGTAATGGTTCCACTACTGCTGCCGTAGCGGCTGCCGCTGTTGCTGCTACAGCCTCGGCAAATGCACAAAGCCAGGCCTTCGCTGAGCATCAGAAAGCTCAAGTCCCCCAAGTCCAAGCCCAAGTACAAGCCCAGGCTCAAGCCCAAGCCCAGGCTCAAGCCCAAGCCCAGGCCCAAGCCCAAGCCCAAGCCCAAGCCCAAGCCCAGGCCCAAGCCCAAGCCCAAGCCCAAGCCCAAGCCCAAGCCCAAGCCCAAGCCCAAGCCCAAGCCCAGGCTCAAGTACAAGCACAAGTACAAGCACAAGTACAAGCAGCACATGTACAGGCACAAGTACAGGCTCATGTACAGGCGCAGTTCCAAGCGCAGGCTCAGGCTCAGGCTCAGGCTCAGGCACAAGCCCAGGTGCAAGCTCAGGTACAGGCTCAACTCCAGGCCGCCCAACTCCAACAGGCCCAGCATGTCCAGATACAACATCAACAGCAACAACAAGCTGTCGCTCACGCCCAGCTCCAGCAACACCAGGCCCAGGTTCAGGCAGAAGCTCAGGCCCGTGCTCACCAACAGGTTGCTGCTGCTGTTGCCGCTGACGCGCCTACTGCTAACATGTCCACTTCCGCTCTTGATCCCGGTCTTGTGGCTGTCACTATGCCATCACCGCAGCTAGCCACTAGTATGGCGACTACCATGTCTATGGGGCCTGTGGGGATGGTCGACCCTGCTCTCGGTGCACACTCGCATTATCTGGCTGTCACTGCAGCTGGCATGGCCGGTGGCTCAGGAATCCATCCTGGTATTAATATGATGGCTACGACTGCGGCGGGTACACCCACACATAGCCATGGTCAAATGACTGCAACTATGCAGCCACCGCCCCCATCGCCATCTCAGTTAGCCGGGCTGCAACAGATGTCTGGTGTGGAAGAGTCGTTGCATGGCCAAGTTGTATAGCACCAACTGACTGGCTGCGAGTCCGGGCCTAAGCCTGGGCCTGGGCCGGGACCCTGCTGATTCTAACCAAGTCCTTGCTACGGAATCTTTCCTATCTTCTCCTTTCTTCTCCTTTCTCTTTACTTCACACTATACATACGTACACATACATCAACCCTCCCGGCCCCCATTTCACGCATATGCATGCACATACACATATACACTACCTACTACAGCTTCTCGCCCTTTTCGTTACTATACATGCATATTCAGACAACAAGCAATGTCCATGTTCCAGTCTGTCTCTTTCTTTGTCCATCGCTCCTCCGAGTCTGTCAGCGCATCTGTCTTTCTCTTCATCCTCTTCTACTAAACCTGAAATCTATGCTGTTTTTACGTCATTCTGCTGATGCTCTTCAAAATAAATACCCTCAATCACCTTTTTATTTTTTGTTGGACTGTTCTGTCCATGCTCTCAATTTGAAAACGAATTCTTGTACCCTTTTCTCTTTTTTTTTTTTTTCTTTTTTTTCTTTTTCTGAGTTTTTCTTACATTCACTTTCCCCCGCTTTCGTCTACTCGCAATAGAAACTTTGTGTTTGCTATTCGATGGTTCCTCTTGTTCTTGCTTTTATTCTTATCCATAAAAAGTCTTTGTTTCCTTATTTCTCCGCCTTGTTACCCAATCTCGCACGTTATACATACAGCACGGAGCCTTCTCCTTGTCCTGATCACTGAGGAAGCCATGGCTTTAAGCAATATACACACCAAGACATATATATCCATGTATGCATATCCTAGGCCCCTCTTTCTGACTCATAGCCGTGAAAACACATGTTGTCGTAGCTAGGGGAGGTGAAAAAGAAGCTATATTTTACTCGTCATGGTGAGATTAGAAGGATAATGTGTAGATGCGTGAATGTAAATCATGAACCTGCAAGACATCTCATCTCATCTCGCTCCCTTCTAGATTACAGCGCCTTGTCAATCTTTGACACACGCCCGCGCGCAATTTCGCTAATCTGCCTCAGCTAATTGCATAATCAGTCGGGCCGCCATGTCCAAAAACGGGAATGGCGACGTCACATCCTTCTGGTCTAGCATGTAGTGGTCCCACGTCTCATAGCCCGCGCATTTAAAGTCTACGAGGTATACGCCCCGGTCCATCTCGTAGATCTGGATCTCCAGAAACATGGCTACAATCTCAAACACTTCGCCGTCTGACGTGCGCCGCACGTTGCTAGGTGTGGGGGCGGGTTGGGTGGGTTTGCGTAAGGCTGTGGTAGAGATGGGAAAAAAACGTATTAGCAATGGCAGGAGTAGACCTTGGCTTGGAGCGTGCCCATGTTTGGCATTACGTACCTTCTGTCTCCCACCGGACTTTGATATTCCATGGGTCTGCTGGCAACTTGTACCGCTTGCGTGGGTCGTACTGGTCGCGCTGGATCTGGCCGCCATCGTCCATCTCGCGATAGCTCGGAGGGAGGTCCTCTCCAGACTCCATGGGCTCCCAGTTCTCATCGGGGATGTACATAGCGCCCAGCTTGGCCAGTGCCTTATGGATGCACAAAAGGGCTTCCCAAGGGGCGTTGCGTGAGCGTATGCCGAACTGCCAACGCACGGGCTTAGCCTTTTTAGGTGGATTGACAGGTGTGAGACCTTGCGGGCGCTGGTTGGTTTCATCAATACGCCCGATGTTGCGCGAGTGAGGCTTGAGCCGCCGTGCGGTCTCCTCCTTGTCAGCGTCAGTGCGTGATCCCGACGGATCGTCGACGATAACAGACGGTGCAACGGCATCGACAGGCCCTGACTTTTCCTTGTCGACGTACGTCTTGTGGTACGCTGGGATACTACTGGGAAGGATGCCAACTTTGCTAACATATGATCGTGGGCCAGTGGTAGAGGATTGCACAGATGCTATGGACGGGGCTGAAGGACTAGGAGCAACCTGTGATGCTGCAGCTGCAGCTGCAGCTACTGCTGCGTCATCAGCAGAATGCGACTTCTCACAGACTGGGGTGCCAAGTTGTGATTGGCTCTCGCTAGACATGGCGGCAATGGCAGCGGCCTCTTCTACAAGGGAATTTAGTAAATCGTTCTATGAATACAAGACTGCTAAAGGCTGGAGACCTACGGTTTTCCATGAGTTTATTCTCTCGCACAATCAAATACGCGTCTTTGATAGCTGACGGTTCTTCGGCTTGCAGCGCTTCCTCGACATCTTTGCGGCCGTAGCCCATCGTCTTGCTGATCCGGTCGGCGACTTCGTTGTACAACTTTTTCTGCTCGTTATTCAGCACGCCTGTTTTGCTTACTGATTGGTTAATAGACTTGTTCGGATCAATGCCAGTGTGAAAGAACTCCTCGACAGGGAGCCTGAGGTAGGGGTCTAGGTTTTCCATGAACCACGGATCTCGGCGGATTTCCTCGACGCTGATGCGCTGCACGGGATTAACAACCAGCATCCGTTTGATTAGTTGTGCAGCGCCCGATGGCATCCATTGCGGCACACTGTATGCGCCGCGGGTGATTTTAGCAAAAAGACTGGGTATGTGATCATCGTCAAAGGGGAGACGGCCGACAAGCATAACATAGAGGATCACACCACAGCTCCAAACATCGACTTCTGGGCCAGCATAGAGCTTCCCGCTAATAACTTCTGGGGCGGCGTAGTTTGGCGAGCCGCAGCTAGTTTTGAGGAAGTTCCCGTCAGTCATGATGTTGCTAAGGCCAAAATCAGCAATCTTGACGTCTAGGTCGTTGTCGAGCAGGAGATTTTCGGGTTTGAGATCTCGATGCACAATTTTGTGGCGGTGGCAGTATTCAACAGCGCACACCATTTGCTGGAAGAATCTTCGGGCTGTGGCTTCCCTCATGCGGCCATGTTGGACAATGTAGTCAAAGAGCTCTCCACCAGCATATTCGAGGACCATTATGATTTCGGAGGAGGTCTTGATGACGGTGTATCTAGATGGAATAAGGGGACAAATGGTCAGAGAGGAGATTTGCGAATGCGTGGGTGGAACAGCCAACAGCTTCGCATACTTACAGCTTGATAATGTGGCGATGACGCAGCAGCTGCAGATACTCAATCTCACGCTCGACACGGCCAGCCATGTCTCGGCTAATAAGCTTTTTGCGAGGGATGATCTTGAGCGCCACCTTTTGGCCAGTACTGTTGTGAATAGCGAGCTTGACTTTCCCAAAGGAGCCCTCGCCAAGAGTCTTGATTACTTTGTAAGCGCCGATTCGTTGCTCGACAATAGCACCGGGATCGTGAATCACGCCAGCAGATCCCGGAGCACGGGGATCGACGGCCGGTGGCGGCAGTGGCAATGTTGAGGGGCCCATCGGCACAGATGAAGCGGCACCGGGGGCAGAGCCAGCGACAAGAGAAGGGTCATTGGGGTCGAGATTGCGCTTGGAATTCCGGCGCGACGGAGACAGTGAGATGGTCAGCTCTTCATCTTCAAAGCCGCCATGGGCTGGGCCCTTGGCATCTGGTGGGGCAAGATGCTGCATCGAAGAATACTGGTATCTAAGGCCTATGGAAGATGGCTATGATAGTTGTGAGGCCAGAGCTGAACAGCGAAGGAGGAGGGGTTGATAGGCCGAAGAAGGCCAGATGAGGAGACGCCTCGAGCAACAGGAAGCGAAAAGTCTTTCAAGGCGTGCAGGAGGGGAGGCTGTAAAGCGGCCAAAGTGGTGACAAAGACGCGAGAGGGAAGTAGCACAGCGAAGAGGACGAGGTAGGAAAAAGAAAAGACTCGTTGGGAAGCGCTGGAAGACTAGGCTATGGGTATATTAAGCAGCGGGAAAAGGCATGGAACAAATAGAGAGAATATTCAAGCAAATTTAAATATTCCCAGAAATATGTTTGGGTGTATTTCTGCATAGATGAGACCAAAGTCGAATGATTGACCAAGTCAAAGATGTAGATGCTCTGACTAAGTTGTGGTGTGGTGTGGTGGCTTCAGGCTTACTTGCTCTTAGGCTTTAGGCTAAGCTTGGGCTTAAAGTGGCTTTATATCTGGCCCTGAAGGCTCTTAAAAGGAGGGGGGTGTGCTTCTATTTTCTTGCACACTGTCGCTTTACTGTGTTTGTTGCCTCTGAAACTTCAGCCCCCCCACTGTCAATGTTCACTAGTCACATTTTGCCCCACTAACCCAAGGACAGTGTATATTTATCCTAGCACGGTACCATGTCTGTTCCCCTCCTTTCCTTTGCTTTTTCCCCCACAAACATCTTCGACGTCTCTTTGATCTCTTCGACAATCGGTAAACGCTCGTCACTCTCTGGATAGATGCCACTGGCCGTTCAGTCTGACCCTTTGTCTTGCCGCATACTGCCCAATCCTCCCAACCCTTATCAGACCCTGGGCCCCGCCTCTCCATTCGATCCAGATGACTCCTGGCTACTCAGCTGGTCCACCAGCTTCTTCATCAAGAACGGGCTGAGTCCTAGGCTATCATAGACGTTAGTGGAGGCCATTGTCTGCTCCCCATACGGATGGTTTAACTTACATTCCCTGATTTGTGAGGATACGATATGTCCCGCTGGGTTGGACCCGGCCAATGATCTCCCCTTCACCGTTCACCTCCACACTGCCTAGGATGTCCTCTGGCCATGCAATGCGCCCAAACTCAGGTGGATTGCGTGTATCGCTGAGATGGATATGGCCGCCAACACGGTGGCCGTGGCTGGCGTCGGCTACGGCATTTGGACGGCTGCTGGCACCACCTCGGTATCGTGTCTTTTGCATGGCTGCAGCGAGATTTGTCCCGCCCGAGCCGACAAATGCCCGGGCTTGCATTTTCAGAAACTCATCTTCGCTGCCGTACTTGACAATCACCTCGTCGAGAATCTTACGGAATCGCGGGTTTTCCTGGAAGGACTGTGGCGTTGGCGGGATGACATCCGAAGTGCCCACAGCCAGGTCGGACCTGGGCGGCTCTGTACTCAACAGGCTCAGTATGTACTTGCCCGCGATAGTGTTGTTTTCAAAGACCTTCTGTAGAGTGTGTTAGTATGAGGGAGGTTGTCCTGTCTGTAATACAGGTCGTGAATAGGTGTACCTACAATGTGACCATTGGACGGCAGAGTCGCCACCCCTCGGCGACCTCTGGATGCAAGATACGACAGACTTTTTAATGTAGTTTGCTTCATTGAAAATGCCATCTTTACTTGGAACGAACTTGCTCTCAAGCCTAAATCTGGGGAGTCTTGTACTTGTCCCTGTATTATTCTAAGCTTCCCCTCCATTGTTCAATCCCTGCTCATCTCTGACGTTGGTTAGCCACATGTGCGCCACATCATTATTGATATGTGGCGCAGCTATAGACAACGCGCTTGACGCGTTTATCTTTAATTGAAAGTCACGAGCCAAGAGCAAGCGGGCTTTTGGCTTGGCGCCGGCTCAACACCATGACAACCTCGCACGACAACTACTCACAACACAACGCTCTTGTGTCTTCTAGATCGTCTTTATTCCCATAATCTCTAAATACCCGGCCCTCTTCAAATACACCAATGCGTGGGTTTCTCGCCGGTAAGGCCACGCCGGCCAAAAACCAGCTTCCCTCCTCGTCCATCCCCTCGTCATCCCCGTTTGCCACGCCGGCTCATCCCCTCCGGCCGTATACAAGCTCCGTTCCAGCGTCAACGCCGGCTCCCGACAAGCAGTCTATCCTCCCCATTGATCTGGCACCTGCCACATTACGGTCACTGGCCTTCCGCACATTCACCAAGAAGCATAGCTTAACGCTGACCTCCTCTGCGTTACTGGAACTCGCCATTTTCATTGGCCGGCACTGTGGCTCGGGGTGGCGCGAAGAGGGTCTTGCTGAGAAAGTGCTTGAAGAGGTGGCACGAAGCTGGAAGAACCGCAATGGTGGCGTCATTGTCGACGGCGCGAGCAAGGAGCTCAAGCAAATCTTGAGCACTATAGAGGCTACTATGAGCGGTGGCCGCATAATACAAGGCGGCAAGGGGCTCATACGCCAGAATAGCCTAACGCTGGATTCTACAATACCAGAAAACGAAGTCATTAAGACAAGACTGGGAATCACAGTCCCAACTATGGCTAGAGCCGATAGTGGGCTGAGCACGCAGGAAGATCTCAACGAGCAAGATGAAGCTGCATTGAACGATGTACGCAAGTGGCTGAAGATTATAAATGCCTATGACCAGCCACGATTGATCTATAATGTTGCTACAAAACACTTTGACATGTACGTTTTCCAGGAACCCCCTCAATTACCTAACTTTTTCGTTGGTTCACTAACAAACACGTATGCCTTTTCCTTCTGCTTTTCTTTCATAGAGTGACAACAAAACCTTCTATTTTACCTGATGCCTCTAGTAAAACTGCAGCTTTTCGTCATAGATATCATGTCATACACCAACGTCTAATGCGAAATGAGGCCTTCCAGACCTCTACCGTCGCAGCAGCTCGCTCCAAGGTCAAGGGCTCTCTCACAAGTAGTGCCGGCCAAAAGATCACCCCAATCGCCAACCTCCTCGGTCGGCATGGCTCACATCATATGCTACTTGGACTGATTGTGGTGCTTGCAGCTGGTGGTGTTGGTATCAGCGACTTAACTGGTACGATTACCCTGGACCTTGCTCAAACAGTGTCGGTACCTGAAGACTCGGCTTGGTACACGCCTGGAATGATCGTGTTGGTCGACGGCATCTACGAAGAAGAAGAGGACATTAGCACCTCAGGCCTGCACGGTGCTCGTGGTATAGGTGGATTCATTGGCGGTCGCTTCCAGGCTTTCTTCATTGGCCAGCCACCATGCGAGAAACGAAGCGTCACACTTGGGATAAGCGGTTCTGAAGGCAACGTTGACCACACTATTGGTGGCGGCTTTGGCTGGACTGACTTCATCGGCCACGGCAGTGAACGTGCAGTGGGGGCCAAGATGCGACGCATTCAGGAGCGCATCTTTCGGCCCATGGAGACTTCTGAGGCTCGTATGCGTAACAAGGTTGTTGTGCTTGGTGAAGTTAATCTCAATAAGCCGCGCACGCTTGAGGCTGTGCGTAAGATTCTCTCACTCTACGCCAACGATGACTCCGCTGCTGCCTACCCACTGGCCTTTGTACTAACTGGCAGCTTCACCGATGGGCCTATCATGGCACGTGGTGGCAGTGGGGGTAGCGTTGAATACAAAGAGTACTTTGATGCGCTGGCAGCTGTTATTGGTGAGTTCCCGCCGTTGATGCAAAACAGCAGTTTTATCTTTGTGCCAGGTGACAATGATGGGTGGATCTCTTCTGTCACAGCTGGTGCGTCTGTGCCACTGCCCCGAAAGCCGGTACCGGAAATGTTCACGTCGCGGCTGCGCCGCATGTTCGTTGCCGCTCGCAACGTGAACAGCACCAAAGCTCCGCCTGAAGTCGTCTGGACCACGAACCCTAGTAGACTGTCGCTTTTTGGACCAACCCACGAGGTGGTGTTGTTTAGAGATGACATATCAGCGCGGCTACGGCGCTCGGCTATCAGTCTCAAGACTGATCGAGATAGCCTGGAAGAGCCTGCAATTGACAAGACCAGCGAACTAGAGGATGAGGTCCCAGACCTGGACGATTTGGTGGAAGGGAAGGCAGAGTCTGCTGCTAGCAAGCCGGCCGAAAACCAGCCAGCCATTGTTGATGATGCTGCCATTGCTGCTGCTGGCATCAAGTCGTCACGCAAACTCGTCAAGACCCTCTGCGACCAAAGCTACCTTTCGCCGTTCCGACCCGAGATCCGCCCTGTACATTGGGAATACGCATTGCCATTGCATCTGTACCCGCTGCCCACGGCTATTATACTGGTTGATAGCACAAGCAATCCTTTTGCTGTTACCTACGAGGGATGCCATGTGCTCAACCCCGGCACGTTGCTGGTCCCCGGGAGGAAGGATGCCGCTCGCTGGGCAGAGTATGAGGTTGGAAGAGTGGGCAAGTTCAAAGAATGTGTATTTCGATAAGAGACATGGGAATCGTTAAAGTGCAAGTATATAGAGATGTTTCACGAAGCTGAAGTCTTAGGTTGATTGATGCATAGAAAAGGGTCTTTCAGTGTTGATGGAAGGCAAACTAACTAACAGGGGGATATACAATAGACGATGAAGATAGCATGAGAGATAAGAAAGCAAGAAAAAAAAAAGGAAATAAAAGAAAAGAAAAAGAGTCAGCCACCAAAAGCACAAGACGAAAACAAGCAAACTAAGTGAAACGAGCCTAAGAAAGATAACTCGCAAAGAAAAATGAACAGAATAACGACGAACGCATGCATGCAATGCAGTAAATATCTATGTAAGCAATAACGCATCTTGGCTTAGAACACCAAACAACTCGTCCACCTCACGTCGCACTGCCTTCAACTCGGCTGCCACTTGGCTTGTAATCAGGATGTAAGCGTAAATCAACGCGTAGTCCTTTTCTTCGGCTACGAAGCCTACTCCTGCTCCGTGCGCGCCCTTGGCGATCTGAGTCTTACGGAAGCCATGGATCTTGCTCAACAGTCGGTCCTTAAGGCCCTCGATATCCGGCGTAGCATCGGCAATGGGATACTCGAGCATGATGGAACTGGCAATCACGTGGAATACATGGCAGATTCGATCACACATGATGGCACGCTCCTTGATGGTGTGTTCAAGAATGGCCTTTTCACCCGGGCTGAGTAGGTTGCGTTTTTGTGTGATTTGCGACATGGCATAAAAGGCGTCAATGATGCGATCTGTTGCTAGCAGCATGCGGGAGTAAGGCTTGCTAGGAAATGGGCCACGAAGCTCAAACTCGTTGATGGCGGCAGTGCGCAGTGTTTCTAGTTTGAAGACTGTAGAAAGAGGGCGTTAATTGTGAAAGCTCAGGGTTAGCGGGCAGGGTTAGAGGTGGCTTACCATAGCGTTGCAATGCGTCTTGCTCGCCTGATTTGATGTAGGAAACGGGCTTGTCCTCGTGTAGCAAGTGGCCCAACGGGCCTCGCTTCCAAATGAGTCCTAGCTGGAGATAGAGCACGGCCATGCCTTCCTTGAACTTCCTACGGCCTGATGCTGGCCAGATCAGCCGGCAGACAATCATGCCCCAGAGGATGCCAAGTGACACTGACAACGCTCTGTGATAGGCAATCTCGAAGATTAGTGGGTTCATGCCGTCATCAACGTCATCGTCGCCGTTGTCGTCGTCGTCTTGCGAAAGACTGTAGGCGTATAGGACAATGACATTCCATGCCAGGAGGGTGATTCGCCCTAATGGGCCGTTCTTGACTACGAGTAGTAGGTAGAAATTGTACACGCTGACCAACCAACCAAAGACAATCAGCACAAAGCCGTTGCCCTGGCTAATAACCCAGCCAAGGCACGCCAGTGACGCGCCAATCACAGTGCCTAGGAAGCGTGAGAAACTCGTGGCATTGCTCGCACCAACTGTCATAGCTACAACAATCATGTAACTCAGAAGACCCCACTCACCACGCCAGTGGTTATATGTCGGCCGTGTTGACGGCAGGAAAGCAAGCATGCCCCAGAGCGACGCACCGATGCCAATCTTGAGCCCAAAGCGGATGTCCTCACGGCCAAGTTTACGTAGTACGGCAAGCACCCATGCCGAGATTTTACGCATATGCTGGCTTGCGTCGGGAGCTGCGTCCCAACTGTACAGATCCCGATTACGCTGCATGCTCTCGGGAATGCCTCGGGGCATCGCCGAGCGTCGGATGGGGTTGACTTCGCGTGCAGTCGAGCTGTTGAAGTCTTGGTTAAGAAATGCAGCGGTTTCATCATCGTCGAGCTGGATCCGCTGGCTCTTGAAAGACGGCAAATACCGCCAGAACATAAGCCAGCTCCAACTTCTGGAGCCTTGCTGATTGTGGAACTTGATATCGTCAACAGTGTCTAAGTATGCTCCAATCTCATCGGCTACAGCTTGCAGACTGAAGCTAAAGTGACCACAGGACGCAGCCACCTCTTCAATATCGGCTTGGACCTTTTCCGACCGCTTGCCCGCCATTTGTATAGAGAGATAGAGCTCACGCAAGGCCTGGCCACGGGCATTGTTGTACAGCGTAAGGGCATCGCGGAGACTATTCTTGAAACTCTCTTGCAGGTTCGCATGGTAAAGGGTGGGCGTGTCTCTAAACGGAGGCTCTTTCAGGATCTCAGAGAGAGTGAAGGCAAGCGACTTCATCGAGGGACCCAGCATACTAATGAACATTTCAAAGATCTCCGATGGTGTACGGAAACCGGGCTGTTGAGATAATGGATCGCGATCGAGTTCCTCTGATGCCCGGCGCGACTTACTACTGAGTTCTAAATTCTCTTCAATGGGGCCGAGATTGTGCGGGACGGAGGCTGGGCTGAAGCTCATTACTGGTGACATAAAGCCTCGTCGAACTAAGACCGGGCTTGGGAAGTTGCTTACGGGCTCGCTGAGCAGCGAGTACTGCGTGTTGGAGGCACTGCGAAGGCCACCAATGGACTGTGCCAGGCGTTCCATGGATTTGATGACGTTCTTTTCTAGCTGATACTCTTTTTCCTGGCCGAGGATGTAGTGCTCAAACTTGGACTCGCGTGCGGCCTTGATCATCTTGCTATTGTGGGCGTTGTACCGGGAAATCAAGTCGCCATAGCCCTCGGCCCGTAGCTCTTCTTCTGATCCGCTAATGAAGCCACGGGTCACAGCTGCGATCATGTCGCCTAGGAATATGGACGTAGTGCACATAGCCTCGCGCAGCTCTTTGCGGGCTGAACGGCGCCACACAAGCAAGCTGACGCCGGCGGAGAAGCAGATGCCCATGACGAGGATCTTCAGGGTCTGCTCGGCCTTGACAAAGTCAAAGTCGCCGCCCTGAATAGCGTCTTCTTTGGTGACAATAGAGATTATGGTGATTGAGGCCAGAGTAGAGGCAACGTTGACCAGCGGCTGGTTCATCTTCTGCTTGACCCAACCGACGAAGCCCAGAGCACCGCCAATAAAAACCGTGACGTTGATAAAGTGCGACAGCCACACAAGATCCATCTGGCCGGCCAAAACCACAGACACGCACATAGCCAAGGTGCCGATCAGGGCTGCATAGGCAATGGCCAAGATAGCAATGATAATGGCCTCGACCATGGAACCAATTGTGCGTGCTGGATGGAAGTATACGGTAATGGTAGCCACCACGTGTTTGCCGTCGCGCTTTCCGAGTGTGCTTGACAAGGGCGCCCAGTACGTGGCCAAGCTACCCAGCACGTATGCCAGCGAGCAACACAGCACGCTGCGGCCTTCTGATGAGCAGGCCCAGTCGCGGGCAAACATGAGTGACTGTTTAGCATTATGAAAGGCAGTATCAACGTGTTCCCGTAAGGTCTCGGCCGTTTGGAAAGAGTGGAAGCGTTCAGGGCTGGAGTCGGAGCTGCTTGAGATAGCGCCATTGTCGTTAAGGCTGAAGTGACGACGCAATCGTTCGCCGGTTCGGGGATCGATGAAAGTTCCGTCGCGAAGGGCCTAGAAAAGAAGACGGTTAGAGAGGTCCGCGAGGGCAGAGGGCGACTAGCTGCTATAATAGTACGTACACCTCGTCGAGAGCCAGGCCAACGGCCGCCACTTGAAACTGACTGCGGTGTTGCCGATAATAAAGACGGCATTGCGAATAGGGCAGATGTGTTGATGAAGCTAAAGAAAACACAGTTTGTTTGTATAGATTTAGCCTTCACCCGAGATCTTGTGCAGGCGCATCTCCAAGGCGAGGCAAACAGAGGCTGACGTCAGAGGACAGGCAAGAGAAAAGGGAGGCCGAGTGAAAAATGCCAGCCAACAGCTAGATTGTAGGCAGTAAATAGGGACTGGCGCAGTGACAATAGCGAGTATCAAGACAAGCTTCCCAGGATGAAGAGGCCAGAAATAGAAACAGAACGAAGTCGAAAAGGCTGTGATGGAGATAAATTACGAAGGAAGAAATTGGTGAGAAAAAAAAACAATAAAAGACGCCGATTTTATCGCGAAATACTGGAGGGCCGCTAAAGATGAAATAGCCCAGCCAGACGTGAACAGTTTTCGCGCTTATTGGCCCGTTGCGGTTAGCGTCTTTTTGTGCCTGCCTCTTGTCTGCCAAGAGAAGAGCGATGGCTAATGCACTAGAAAGAGTGGGGCTCTCTTGAGCCAAAGCTCAGCACAACGTCCAAGCTCTGCGTTGAGATGAGGGCTGAAGCACGTGCAATTGCTAGATGTTAGCCAGGTACTTGTGCTTATGCAGAGACCTATACATATTAGCTGTGTACCTTTTTACTTGCGCAGCGGCACAATGGCCTTGCTTACTTTGAGTCTCTGCGGCGTTTTATATTCGTCAGGTCTCGAGCCAAAGCCTCCATGGGTCTTGTTCAACAAGCTCAACGAGTGAGAATCGGAAAGCCCTCTTGAAGGCCATGTTGCTGCCTGCGCTGCTTGGCTTCTCATCCCGTCGCCTGTTCTCTGCAAATACAGCTGCTAGAATGGCCGCATTTGATAGCTCTACTATGCCTAGGTCTATTTCTGCTACGATCGTTCCTACCCCCCGTGTCTTTGCACCCCTCAAGAGCGGTACCGCCACTACCGCTGGTGCCGGCTCTAGCCGCCCTGCCCAAGAACTCCCGACTCTTGAGGGCGTGGTGTTCGATGTTGATGGCACTCTTTGGTAAGTTGCTCCTAAACTATCCCAGCTAAGCCCGGTGTGCTTGTCGTAATTAGAGGGATATCAACTAAGCGGCACAGTGGCACAGTGGCAGTGCAGTGCACGCACAATACGTCTATTACATACAACAGCTATAACCCTGCGTGCTCCTCTTCTCCCCCCACACAACAACTAACCAGACCCTTACTCCCGACTAACGACATGCCAACTTCTCCTCCTGCCCTAGTCAGCCGCAGACGTACATGTTTGGCGAAATGCGTCGTGTATTAGGCATCCCCAAAAGCGTTGACATTCTCGATCACGTGTATAGCTTGCCAGAAGACAGCCAGGCCACTGCACACGAAGCCATCCGCGCTATTGAACGACGTGCCATGAATGAGCAGGCCGCACAGCCGGGCCTGGCCGAGTTGATGCAGTATCTAGACTCGCGAGGTATCCGTAAGGGCATCTGCACGCGAAACTTCGACCTGCCTGTTAAACACCTACTGGACACCTATCTGCCCGATTCGTTGTTCCATCCCATTGTGACGCGCGATTTCCGGCCTACCAAGCCTGACCCGGCAGGTATTCTGCATATTGCGTCCACGTGGGGTCTGGCCGGGTCAGGTGCCAGTGGCTTGATCATGGTAGGCGACTCGATTGATGACATGACAGCAGGGAGGAGGGCAGGTGCAGCGACGGTATTATTGGCTAATGAGGTCAACAAACATCTGGTCGAGCATGATCATACCGATTTGGTGATAGACCGACTAGACGAGCTCATTGGTGTCCTGGAAAACGGATTTGTTGGGCGAAAGCTATGAATGAACGGACGTATACGAATGGGGACGCCCTTCTACATATTCCCCCATACTACTACTATAGAACAACACAGATTATACGAAGGCATGTGGAAGTAAGGAGCAAAAATATGTAAATCATGGAATGTAAAAACACAAAATTCGAAAGTGTCCCTAGCTATGACACTTAGACAGATCCTTTACACCTCGCCATTTCATACATAAAATAGATACAGATAGCAAGCAAGTACAAGATGGGGAAGACAAAGACTGCGAAAAAAAACCATTCCCCCGATTGACTATTTGATTAGATTGGCTGACTGCTTAGCTGGCTTGAGAACCAGCCCCTGTAGAACTAATACGTATTTTTCATTCTTATTCATCAGCCCCGGACGGGGATTGCACACCATGCTCCAACAAACCAAGCGGCGAACCATGTTCTTGGTGTACTTGAGTTTGGCCCACAAGGATATAGGGGGAGAGCAAAAGAGGAAAGTGCTGTTGATGTTATTGTTATTGCTGCTGCTGCTGCTGTTGGTGTTGGTTTTAGTGCCGATGTGGTGCGAGTGACTAGCAAGGCACAAATATGCCCTGTACTAATTGGAGTACCCATAGCCACTACCAGCAGGCGGCGCGCCATATGCTTGTCTGCGGCTCTCAGGCGTGTGATTGCGTTGTATGGGTGGAGCCGGTTGCCTCAATCCATGGCCTGACGAGTGACTGGAGGATGGGCCGCGCGAGTAGCCATTGTTGCTGTGCGAATTGTTGTGGGGGTGAGAATGGTTGGCGCTTCCATTGCGCACCGGTGAGCGGTTGTTGTATTGTTCGCGTGGCGGAGCAAAGTTACCGGAAATGGGGATTTCGCCGGACGTAGGGGTGTTGATGCTGAGATCCTCGATGGGGAGGTACATAGGGGCGTCGTTATTTCGCAGTACGTCTTTGTTGTTGGCGGATGCCGTCTGGGGTGCAAGGTGTGATTTTCGCTTGTCCTTCTCGAGCATACCGACGGCCCAGACTTGTAGATCAACGGGGGTACGCTTTGCAGCCTGGACAAAGGGGTCTCGGTCCTATAGTAGAGATGATGATGTTAGTCCAAAATCCTCAAGGCCGGATGACGCCTGGCAGATGAGCCCGCTATAGAAGAAAGATAGAACGGAGAAAACAGCATACATAGAGCTCCTGCGGCGTGGGCCGATCATCCGGGTTCTTTGAAAGACATTTCGTAATCATGTCTTCTAGAATTGATGGGAAGGCATCGCTCTTGGGGAGTTTGGGTGCTGGCTCGTGCACAATTTGTTGTAGGAGATCCAGGATACCAGCCGGGGCGCATTCGCCGTCTGAGTTTTGCTCGCCCGCATCGAACGGGAATTTACCAATGGCCAGCTCCATGATACTCAGACTAAAACTCCACACATCGGATTTGACAGTGTACTTATCGCCCTGGATACGCTCAGGGGCCATGTATGTCGAGGTTCCCACAAAGGTGTCAGCAACGGAGTTGACCAGCTCACCGGATACACCGAAGTCGCAAAGCTTGATAGAGCCTTTAGAGTTGACTAGGATATTAGAGGGTTTAATGTCACGATGCATGATGTGGTGTTTGGTGTAAAGATAGACAAGACCACCCAAGGTGGCCTCAGCGATTTTGCCGAGAACGTCGACACGGATGGGGCCGAACTTGCGAGAGATGCGGTCTAGTGAGCTGTGGGGGGTAGTAGCTAGGCGTTAGATGGATACTTGATAAACCAATTGCCGCTATTTGCAGAAGAGGGGGGAATGAGGCAAGGGGGTGAGGGAGGAAGATGCAGAAACATACCCCACGTCCATGTACTCCATACACATGATCACATCACCATTGTCATTAAGGAAAGCGCCGTAGAAGGTGACAATGTAGTCGGAATGGCATCCGAACATGATCTGGAGTTCTCGGACAATGCGTTTGCGCACTTCTCGGTTGTCTTCAACGTGGATGACCTAGAGGGAGGGAGTTAGCATGGCTTTAGAAGAGTCATGAACGGAGGAGCAGAGGGAGATAGAGATGTACAAAGCAAACCTCCATCGCCCACTCCACTAGAGGAACCGTACCTTTCTTGCCATGACGGTGCCGGTTTTCTTGTGCCGGACCTTGCTCACAGTGCCACCATTACCCGACCCAAGCTCTCTAATGATCTCCAGATCCTCGGGCCGCAGATCAAGCTTGTATTCAATACCGATCTCCAGTTGCTGAGTGTTGTCTTCCTTGTCGGTGGGTGTGGACTCGGTAGTGGGCGGTGGTTTAGGAGCGGCGGGCGTCAGGGCAAGGCCCTTGACGTTCTTGCGCTTCATAGTGCGCGGAGCAAAGTTATCTGACATGGCGGGCGAGTGTAGGCGAGAGACGCTGTATTTCTAGTCTGAGGAGCGGTATTGTGGAAAGGGGGGATGGAAGATGATGGCAGCGACAACGGAGGCTTTCGAATAGGCCACGAACATGCAGTAAGCGGCCGTAGTGTCGGCAGTATAGCGGGGAAGCCAAGGCGTCAGGCGTTGGGCGATAAAGAGGGGGAGAAAGAGATACACAACGGCCGGCGGCGGTGCTTTTGGGGGGAGGGGGGGAGATTGAAGCAAAATCAAAGCAACAGATGGACAGAAATGAAAGAGGATCAAGGGAAAAAAGCAGGAGGGAGGAGACGAGACGACAAGGAGAAGAAGAAGAAAGAAGCCAGCAAGCGATAATAGGAGATAGGAATGGAGAGACAGAGGGACAGATAGACAGAGACAAGGCTTGACAAGAAAAGCTGCTGATGGTGTTGCTGCTCTAGGCCTGTGACGTTCGACTGTCAATTGTTAATTGTGACTGGCAAACGAGGGAGGGGATGAGCCTTGAACGACTGGCTGGCCTTGTTCAGGCTATGTATGCAGTTCTAGTGGGCAACGGCGGTTGCAAAGGCGACTAGCGGTTGGTTGACGTGGGAGTTGGGAGTGTAGACAAACGCCACGATGGAATTAGCCGGCTAAGCCAATGTGCCGTCAAGAAAAATGGTGGGGACCGGGGAGACAAGGCGAGGGCGAGGCAACAATATTGACTGGTGATGAACAAAGAAAAAAGATTTCCTCAGGAAACCTAGACAATTCGAAGATGAGACAGGAAGAAGAAGAGAAGAGGAGGGAAAGAGAAATAGGGAGGCCATACAAATTAACTGAAGGTTGACTAGAGGCGAGGAGAGGAGAGGAGAGAGGGGATCAGACCACCTGCTAAAAGCTTCAAAAAGCAGGCGGCTTGGACGCTGCGAGGCCCCTAAAAGCCGCTGGAAAAGTCTCCAAGTCCCCCCTAAAACAGGGCCCCCATAGAGGGAGCCTTCTAGCAGCCCCTAAAGGAAGGACAAGAAGAGGCCCACCACCCCCACTAAGGCCTCTGCTACACAATAGAAGACAAGACTTTACAGGGGGCTCTCGCTCTGTCAGCTCGCCCCTTGGCCAACCACTACAATCTGCGGCGTGCAAACCAAAAAACACGACACTCTGCCCCTCCCGCAGCTTCGTGATGCAGCATTGTCTGTGGCTTACTTCGAAATGCCTCTTTTTGCTGGCTACTACCCTTGCTCCTTGTCCCGCCCTCTTCTGTCCCGAGATCGCCATCTCCCATCCAACGTTGGTGGGGTTGACATACTTTGGGCGGCTACGCAGCGCAGCAATTACGTCTACGTCTGCAGGTTGACTTCTTACTGCATGCACTTCGCTCCCAAGGTTGTAGTACATGGAGTCCGCGTAGGCTGTATTGTATGTATGTATGTATGTACTCATGTGTCTGTCCGTCTGTCTATCCGTCTTCTGGAACCAAAAAAAGCCAACTCCATCTCAGCCATCACCCGCATGTGGCTCGGTTTTCTCCTGTGTTTTCCCACTCTGACGTCTAGCCGTTCTCCTGTTGTCCTCTAAAACAAGCCACAAATCCCATCAGACAACACAACAACCTGCAGAAACATGAACATGTAACCATCCCCTGCGTGACTACCAGCCAACCTGCATAGCCCGTCTTCAAACGTGTGCCAGCCAAGACACAAAGCCACAGATTGCACTACTCGCTCTGTCACTCTATCCCTCTGTTCCCCTCTCTTCCCCTCTCACTTTCACCTCCTCCAGCCTTACAGTTCAAATTTCCTCCCCTTGCTTCCTGTTCTTGCTTCATGCCAACCTTAATCTAGCCTTAATCTTGGGCAACGCCAAACACATCCTAAACAAGCTCCCCATATTGGTGCAAATAGCCCAAGCGGCCTCTCCCTTCCCTCCCCTCCCCGACTCTCCCCCCCTCCTC